>ML101777.1:0-14067 GCA_003697995.1 Taxidea taxus jeffersonii
TTACAGCATTTAAACAAGTAAACCATCAGTCAGAAATGCCTTCTTGAATTGTATGTACAGGGCTCCACCTAGTGGTAATAATATAGATATAAGAAAAACTAAGATAACATCAAAATATTAAAATTGCTTCTTTAAAAATTAATGTTGTTCCCCTGGGGCTAATAATACATTATGTTAATAAAAAATTAATGTTGTTGTCAAATCAAATGTCTTAATGGAGGAACTCAGGCTACCTCAAGTTTTGGGACAGATACTCTATTCTATTAAGATAAATGATTTATTGATCATATTCCAGTTTGTTTTTTCTTAAGGAAAACATCTTTCTAATGGAAAACAAACATTCACAAAATATTATGTGAAAAAAGACTCTCTTATTACTGGAAACAATTAGGATATTTTTTTGCCAAAAGGCATATAATATTGTTATACCATTTTTGGTATCTTTCTCTTTCACTATATTTTCATTGTTAAAAAAAAAAAAATTCCAGGGGCACCTGGGTGGCTCAGTGGGTTAAGCCGCTGCCTTTGGCTCAGGTCATGATCTCAGGGTCCTGGGATGGAGTCCCACATGGGGCTCTCTGCTCAGCGGGGAGCCTGTTCCTCCCCTCCCCCGCCTGCCTCTCTGCCTACTTGTGATCTCTCTGTCAAATAAATAAATAAATAATCTTTAAAAAAAAATTCCATCACAGTAACTGTAAAGAGAATAAAATGTACAAGTTTCTCCTATCATCTGAAGGTAGAGCGCTCCTATAAAACCAAAATGGTGTATAAAGATGAAACAATTATTACTAATTTATAAGGGAAAATTTTTGAGCATTCCCAGACCCAAAAAGTAACTTCTCTTAGGTTTTTCTGATATATCTTAGAATATATCTTGCTAACAGATGTACAAAATAAATCAAGATAAAACACAGATGCTCACAGACACAGCTCAGAGCTATGGCTGCTTGATGCTGAATGCAGATCCCCAGGAAGGCGCTTGGCAGTGCCACTCCTGCTGCTCATGCTGCTCATGCTCTGAATGTGATTTTCACTTTTTTGCCTTTTTCACAAAAGCAAAAATCCTCTTTGGATCAGGTGCAAATGCAGGTCTTTTGTTAAAGTGTACTCATGTAACATAAACTTTCAAAAAGCAGGGACACCTGTATTTATTTGCTGCGAAATGACTTTTTGACTTCTAATAATAAACTGTTTGCATTTTTTAAAAAATGGATAAAATCTCAAAGTACCCAATCCTAATCTCTCTAAATTACCTATACTGATTGAAGCACTACAGTTTTCCAGACAGAATAAAAACAGTTTTTCTCGATCTCAGAATCCTTTGTTCTCCAACAGAACAGATATTCTATTGCATAACCACAAAAGAACATACCCAAGCCCTACACAGAATAATGTGAAGATACTCACCTAAAGTGGCTAGCATTAAAATACTAAACATTGGCAGACTTTCCTGTGAATTTTATTAAATGTCAATCAACTACTGTTAAGGAAAAATTATGACTTTATCAAGGTAATGGACTTCCAAAATACTGGAAAGCTAAAGGCAAAAATACTGTTCAAGAATCCCTGGGCATTAGCACATTTATCTGTTGGTGTCAAGACCTGGGTGGCTCAGTCGGTTAAGCATCTGTCTTCACTGGGGTCATGATCCCAGGGTCCTGGGATCCAGTCCAGTATCTGGCCCCTTGCTCAGTGGGGAGCCAGCTTCTCCCTCTGCCCAACCCCCAACTCTCCCATTTGTGCGTGCATGTGTGTGTGCATTCACATGTGCACAATTTCTCTCTCTGATAAATAAAATCTTTATAAAAAAAAGAAAAGAGGGCACCTGGGTGGCTCAGTGGGTTAAGCCACTGCCTTCGGCTCAGGTCATGATCTCAGGGTCCTGGGATAGAGTCCCACATCGGGCTCTCTGCTCAGCGGGGAGCTTGCTTCCCCCTCTCTCTCTCAGCCTGCCTTTCTGCCTACTTGTGATCTGTCACATAAATAAGTAAAATCTAAAAAAAAAAAAAAAAAAAAGAAATGTGCACTGTTTTATCTCTGATAAAACTGTATCAACTTCTAATCTCCATTGGATGATTTTTAATGTTGTTTTTTAATTATTCAAACATTAACCATATTTTCTGCCCATTCTTAAAATGATACATTAGCCTTAATTCTGTATTTCCAGTAATTTTTACATTCTTTCAAGCATTCTTTATTCTTCTAGTCCATATCCATTTTTCCTATTCTTTCACCAGTGTTTCACATGTCATATCAAACTTAATGTCTAACATACTGGTCTTAATTTTGTATTTCTAACCATTAGTAATTAAGATTTGGTATTTTATTAGTGAGACTGCTTGTGATAGCTCAGCAATTTCATATTTATAATGAATGCTTTTCAGATTCTAGGTACTGATCTAATTAGTACTGAAATTTTGCTTACTAACATTTTCATTTTGTTAACTGACATAACTTTTTCTGAATATTAAGTAAATTTAAAGACAACTAACCACTCTATTATTATCACCTTTTGACAAATTAAACATTCCTTAAAATGATGCTATGAAGACATTAAAAATAATCATAGAAAAACTAATCAGAAAATTTCAAAACATAATAAAACCATCCTGTGCAATACAAATTGCTTGCTGATAAACTCAAAAATAATTTTATTGGGCGCCGGTGGCTTGGTTGGTTGAGCAACTGCCTTCAGCTCAGGTCATGATCCCGGAAGTCCAGGGATCGAGTCCCGCATCAGTCTCCCAGCTACACGGGGAGTCTGCTTCTCCCTCTAACCTTCTCCCCTCTCATGCTCTCCTTCTCTCTCTCTCTCAAATAAATAAATAAAATCTTTTCTAAAAAATCATTTTTTAAAATTTATTTAAATCAGAATTTCTTTTTAAGATTTTGACAGAGAGAAACAGCAAGAGAGGGAACACAAGCAGGGGGAGTGGGAGAAGGAGAAGCAGGCTTCCTGCCGAGCAGGGAGCTGGATGGAGGCCTCCATCCCAGGACCCTGGGATCATGACCCGAGCCGAAGGCAGACACTTAACGACTGAGCTACCCAGGCATCCCTCAGAAATAGTTTTAAAAACACATTCTGGGGGACACCTGGGTGGCTCAGTCAGTTGGACATCCAAATCTTGATTTCAGCTCAAGTCATGACCTCAGGGTTATGGGATTAAACCCCACATCAGGCCTACACTCAGCGAGGAGTCTGCTTGAGATTCTCTCTCCTTCCCTCTGTCCTTCCCCTCACTAGTGTGTGCTCACCCTCCCTCTCTCTCTCCCTGTCTTTCTAAAATAAAAAAATAAAATAAAATAACAGATTTTTAGTATATCAGTAAATTTGCTAAATTCAACAAACTGGTCATGTAACTCCCTTCAGGAGCCTTCAGATTTAAGGTGCCCAAAATTTCAGCAGCATCTAAGTGAAAAACAAAGGGCTAAAATGTTAATCAAAAATAGCAAATGAGTTATCATTTGGGAGAAGGGCTCCCTTTTTTTTCTTTTAAAGAACAAATAGCAAATATACCATCTCCCTATCTTAAATGCACAAAAGGCTTGCTCAAAGTACTACTCAATCTTGGAAAAAAAAATATACAATTCTACTTAGCAATATAAAATAGCAAGAAAAAAAGTAGCCAATCTAAAATTATCATACCCAGAACTCCCAACATTTTCCCAACCATTTTATCAAATATATCAAACAGGAGTAACAATGTTCCTATAACTTTCCATGACACTCTGTAATCCAGGAGCAAATAAGAAATGAAATAACTCCAATACAGTAACACCTGGATAAAGGTAAATGAGTATTCTTTCAAACAATATTCATTAAGTATCAACCATATTCAATAGAAACTGAAAATCAAGTGCAGAAAACAGACATACACACAGTTAACTTTAACACAGAGATTTACTGATCCCTAAATCATTAAGAATTTATCTGTACTTAGCATAATTGTTCAAAAAGGTAGGAAAGTAAATAAAGTAGTTTTACAACATAGGTCCAAAATTCTTCAACACACTTTCTGGTGAGAGGTGAGGTCTATATCCCCTACTTCTTTTGAACCTGGGCAGGTTTCTGAGTACTTTGATCAATGGAAGATGACAGAAGTAATTACATGCAACTTCAGAAACTAGAAAAAAACATGAAACTTATCCCAGGATTTCTTTAGACACTCACTCTGGGAAAGTCACCCACCATGTAAGAAATCTATCCTTAAAATAATGTCCTGGAGGGACACCTGGGTGGTTCAGTTGGTTAAGAGTCTGCCTTCAGCTCAGGTCAGGATCCCAGGATCCCTGGGATCCATCCTTGTTGCACCAGGCTCCTTGCTCAGCAGGGAGCCTGCTTCTCCTTCTGCCTGCCACTCCCTTTGCTTATGTGCTCTCTCCCTTTCTCTAACAAATAAAAAAATAAAAAAATAAAAAATAATATGCTAGAGAGACCACATATGTGGTCCAGAATAACAGCCATTTCAATCGCCAGCAATATGAGTAGCATCTTGGCTATCTAGTCCAGATAATTTCAGCCCCAGCAGCAACTAATATCTGATTGCAACTGTATGAAAACTCCCAAGTCACAAATGCCCAACCAAATCCTTCCTGAATCCCCGAAAAAAAAAAAAAAAGTTTATAAGTACAATACAAATTATTTGGGCATCTGCATAAATATGTAAATTAGAATTAAATTTAAATGTTTTCCAAAATAATTCCTTTTTTTCTTCTTTTTTTCCCTCCCTTTTGGCACTAGTCTTTTTGGTACTGTCCTTACCTGTTTTTTCCACTCAGGATGCCTCTTCCCCACAAGATATACCTCAATTTTTTTTTTTTAAGATTTTATTTATTTATTTGAGAGAGAGAGAGACAGAGATAGCAAGAGAGCCCAAACCAGAAGGAGAGGGAGAGCAGGCTCCACACTGAACAGGGAGCTGATTTGGGGCTTGATTCCAGGACCCTGGGATCTTCCTGAGACCAAGGCAGATGCTTAACCAATGGAGTCACCTAGGCACCCCAATATGTCTCAGTCTTAATCTTCCTTCAAAATTCAGCTCAAGACAGTTCCTTTAGGAAAATTTCATCAATATAACTTTCCCATTACCTGAAAATTTCTCCCCCTTTATTTGTGACACTATCTTTTTAAAAATTTATCTTTTATTTATTTGTAATAACACATAAAATGTATTCTCCATTTTAGTGTACATTTCATCTTCTAAATTCTTTGAGAACTGACAGTATCTTTTATTTCTATATTCAAGTCACAAGTGCCAAAACGACGAGAATTGCAAATTTTAATAAAAAGAAGGTCGCTAGAGGGCACCCTCCACCAAAAAGTATAAATCCAAATATTTTCTTACTGCATCAAAACAAGGTGTGAATCTCAATACCCAACCAAATTAACAAAAACTATGAAATCAAAATGATGTTTCCTCTTTTTTGAAGCTGCTTTATCCAGATACCTATTATTTTAATATAATGGCTAAAAATAGAAAAGAACTATAAACACCATAAACATGTTCTGGCAATTCCAGGCTCATAATTTTTGGAGGTCCTAAAAAAGATATCATCATATAACTAGAACCTGAAGTAAAAACAAGAGCTTTGGGGTGCCTGGGTGGCTCAGTGGGTTAAAGCCTCTGCCTTCGGCTCAGGTCATGATCCCAGGGTCCTGGGATGGAGCCCCACATCGGGCTCTCTGCTCAGCGGGGAGCCTGCTTCCCCCTCTCTCTCTCTGCCTGCCTCTCTGCCTACTTGTGATCTCTGTCAAATAAATAAATAAAATCTTAAAAAAAAAAAAAGCAGAATGTAAGTAACAAAAATAAATGAAAATAAGCTTTTACCTTTGTATTAGTACTCTGCAATCCACAAAGCAATTTTACATAGTACATTATTGCACTGTATCCCAAGAACCCTTGGGAAATAGGGCAACTGGTTTTATCTCTATCTCCCAGATGAAGAAAATGAAGGTCTGAGAAGTTAAAAGATTTGCTAAACACCATGTGCCTACTAAAAAGTTCAGAGCGGGGCACCTGGGTAGCTCAGTCAGTTGAGTGACTTGAGTGGCCTGAGTGGCTGGCTCTTGGTTTCAGCTTAGGTCATGATTTCGGGGTCTTGGAATCAATATGTGTGATGGCTCCATGCTCACCAGAGAGTCTACTTAAAGATTCTGTCCTTCCCTCTGTACCTCCCCCAGGGCTTGTTCGCTCGCTCTCTTTCATACTCTCAAATAAATAAATAAATCTTAAAAAGGTATACAATCCAAGTCTTGGACCATAGAAACTGTTGGAAAATACTGCACAAGAAAACGTAAAAGCAGCTCACTACACAAAAATCAACATTCTGTTATCAAAATTATTTACCTTAAATATGTCAGTAATATAGTCGTTACTCATTTCCAGAGTATCTTTGTTATTACTATGGCAATGCTTCTACTAATGAAGTCTCTGAAAATTAAGCTCCTTTATAATGAAGTTGGCAATACCCAGACATCAACAATATATACACATACTCTCACAAACCACACAAAGAACAGTTGCCTGCCTTCAAGTTCAGACATGACAAAAACAGAAAACAAAATAACAAACACGCCATTGTACACAGATTCTATTAGGCCTAGTCTACCAAACTAAAAAGAACCAGCCCTTCTAGTAAGACAAGCTGAAAAACAAACTTGACTTATATTCTTTTTACCACAGGAATGAATGAAAGGATAGGAATTAAAAGTGAAGGCAGGGAATGATGGTGGTGTTTTGGTTTTTTCACCATTTAGAACTGAAAAAGGATATGGAAAAAATAAAAGGTCAGGGATTTTTCCTGCATCAAGCAGCCCACATCTCCTAGAAAGAATAAAATGGAGACTAGCCTTACTAAAGTTACCGGAGCCCTGTATCTGGGAGCTGCAGAGAAATAAGGATCCTATTATCACTTTATTTTGACTCACCAAGCACAAGTTTAAAATACACAACTTTCAGTGCCTTCTTAGCGCAGTAGGTAGCGCTTCAGTCTCATAAAATACATGACTTTTCTTCCCTGAGTATAGTCCTAATCATATTCCTTACCATTCCCAATCTTAATGTAAACCTTACCATGTTTTTTTGGTTTTGGGGGGTTTTTTAAGTCAAAAATTAATAATGTTTTTATACGCAGCTTTCATTATCTGATACTCTAAATTAGAAGGCAAAATATATTGATTAAGAGTACAGGCTTAGAGGCCTAAGGGTCTATGTTCACATCTAGCTGCACCACTTATTATGTGCCTAAGGCCAATGACCTAATCTAGCTCTACCTCAATTTCTTCATCCGCAGAATAGGTATATAATAATGGTATCTTATTTGCTTTTTGTAAAGATTAAATAATACATTTAAGTGTTTAAAACAGAGGCACACAGTAAATGTTCAATAAATTTTTATTTATTATTATCTGCATGATTACTTTTACTTTGGGAACAAAGATCCTAGGAAATTATTTTAGAGTTATTATCACTGTTTATAGAATTTGACAAAAATAAGAACCACCTAAAGGTACAACAATAAGAAAATAATCAAATAAAAAGGATGAATATTTATACAAGGCAACTGTAACTTCATTTAACAAACACTTAATACTCAAAATTTAACTCGTCGAATGGCATAGATTCATGTAATAAACATTCAACAAATAAATAATATTTGTCATTTCAAATATAAGTATGTACTAGAATTCATGTTAATTATGATTCTCCTTCAGTAGCAGGAAACAACTGTTCTTCTCACCTATTTTATGTTTTTCAAGCCTTCTAAAAAACCAAAAAGATTGTTTTCCATTAATTCAATTCAGAAAGTATTTTTGAGAGTCTGTTGTAACCAAGGCATTATGCTACGTAACATGGTCAGAACGGATCAGATATGTGTAACAATCATAGACCTCAGGGGCAATTTCATTAGGCCTGCATTTAAGACATGTATTTAAGACATATATTTTAAAACATATACTCACACACAACTAAATAGTTGTGTATAGTATTTTAAAAATCCATGGTATAAGAACTCAGACACAAGACAAAAATTTTATGTGTGTGTGTGTGTGTGTATTCACCTACAATGCTGTGTTCTAAGATGCAACAATTTCATGGAGGAAGTGGGACCTAAAATGGGAATTCAATGATAGGAAATATTTGAGTAGTTGGAGAAATAAAAAGGGATAACCAATCATGGGTAAACAGTCAGAAAAGGACATGGCACTATGAAAAAGGCAAACAATCTAACTCCTATGAAGGATGTACTTACTTACTAAGTAGTGGGAACTCTATTATAACTCTTAGTTATATTTTAGCTAATCTTTATTTGGACAGTGGCCTGGGAGTGGCAAGATTCTCCTCTTTAAATATTTTATTTATTTATTTGACAGAGACAGTGAGAGAGGGAACACAAACAGGGGGAGAGAGGAAGAAACAGGCTTCCTGCCAAGCAGGGAGCCCACTGCGGGGCTCAGTCCCAGGACACTGGAATCATGACCTAAGCCTAAGGCAGACACTTAACAACTGAGCCACCCAGGTGCCCCATCCTCTGTGATTTTGATCAAAGATGGATCCTCTCCCCAGAAAAGTTCACAAACACACCTGTAATAGACCCACAGTCTCTAAGAACTGCTCACCATCTACAAAGTTGGAAAAGCCATACTGTCTCTTCTACTCACAGTACATTGCCCAAAAGTGTACAACTGAACCAAACTGGTTCAGTCAAATACACACTCAGGAATTTTAAGTTAGAATTCAGAGACAGTCAGCTATATGTGCCAGACTGACATATGGAAGCTGTAGGTAGTCATCCTCCACTAAGAACAGAGAGAAGCAGAGAAAGTTACACCTCAAAGGAAAATGAAGAAACCCAGTCTTCTCCCTTTTTATTTCAGTCTTTGAAGAAGCATGATTGCCTTGGAGCACCTGGGTGGCTCAGTGGGTTAAAGCCTCTGCTTTCAGCTAGGGTCATGATCTCAGGGTCCTAGGATGGAGCTCTGCATTGGGCTCTCTGCTCAGCAGGGAGCCTGCTTCTCCTTCTCTCTGCCTGCCTCTTTGCCTACTTGTGATCTCTCTGTCAAATAAATAAAATCTTAAAAAAGAAGAAGAAGCATGATTGCCTTTAGAATTTTGTGAGACCCCGTAAGCTTCCACTATTTTTTTTTCATATTTCCTAAGCAAACTCAATTTGGTTTGGTACCTACAACTAAAAAAAAAAGTCCCTAAGGCACATATTCATAGACACACCCACACATACATAAGCATTTCTTAAAATTGTAAGGGGTTTACAAACCTCCTCATCTGACCAATACACTAGAGTACATCTTCCCAACTGAACAGATTACAGGTATACCACAATGACCATCTCCCAATTTTTCTCTTTATGCCACGATATAAAAAATGTGGAAAGCATTACCAAAAGATAATCCATAAATAAGGGTCTAAAGATATAGTTTAAGTTAATACACTCCTGAGGAAAAGAACATGTCAACCAGGGGTAGGGGGAGAAGGAGGAGAAAGAGGAGAAGCAGAAGCACCAACAGCAAGAGCAGCTGCCATCTAGCTTTTACACAATACTTTTTATTTTTTCCAAAACATCCACAACATTGAACAACTAAGTAAAGAATTCAGGATATGCTAAGTATTTTAAAATACCACTGTAAGGGGGGTGGATGGGGCGCCTGGTGGCCTAGTCAGTTAAGCAACCCACTCTTGGTTTCAGCTCAGGTCATGATCTTGCAATCTTGGGACTGAGCCCCACATTGGGCTCTGTGCTCAGCGCAGAATCTGCCTCAAATTCTCTCTCCCTCTCCCTCTCACCACTCAATCTCTCTCTAATAAATAAATAAAATCTTGAAGGAAAAAAAAAAAAAAAACACTGCTAGGTAGCTAAACCAAGTAGGTATCCTGAGTATCCAAAGCAAGTGAGTTTCTAGCAACTCCAGAAGGAAAAAAAAAAAAAAATGTATAAACACAGAATCCTATTTATTTCACCACAGAACACTAAAAAAGATTTATTTAAAAATATTCACCTTCTGTGTTATTTCCCATGAAATATTTCAGCTAGTTTGCCACATACATTCTTAGCATTCTTCACAAAATAATGCCCAGGTGCTTCCTCTAATTCAATTGAAGACATTCTGTCAAACAGTTTTTTAAAATGAAAGAGTTGACATACCCTAGTTTTTTAAAAAAGGATACAATAATATCTTAAAGGGCCATACAACCTGTCAAACCATCAGGCTCAAGCTAAGGAAAAAAATACAGGATGATATTCCCTGTATTTTTTATATTGAATTTTACTTGCCTTATTTACCTCTATATACAATTTCTGTGACTTGTTCTAACAGTATCCTGTCCCCATGCATAGGAAAGAGCCTAATAGAATTCGTTGGTTAGCATTACTTCCTATAACTAGAGTTGACATTCTCTAGCACTGACATTAACACTTACTGCTAATTCTGGGTAACAACAAAGTACAATAATAATCGCTAATGGACATCCTCTATAGTGAAACCTGAACTGATAATCAGCTAACACAGATTTGCAATAGACTTCCTCCTTCCTGTTTTTACACTCCTGACCAGAGATGTCTCTTCCTGTTGACTTCTGTGCTACTTGGTAAAATGCAAAAGATGAGAAATTGAAACACCTAATACATACAAAATTGTATTTGTCCTCTAGAATAACAAATTGAATTGCTAAATAAATTTTAATTGAAAGTGCTTAAAGCAGATTAAAGAATGCAGATGTAGACTGCTTCCTTAGACTTTGGAAAATCAAACAAAAAATATTAAACTCTCTAAAGCAGATCTAATGTGCAGTTTGCCTAATAGCTTAAGAGATGATCTATATACAAGAGGGTATTATGCTAGTGAAATAAGTCAGATACCACATGATTTCAATTATAGGTGGAATCTAAAAAACAACTAAACAAAAAGTACAATCAGATCTATACCTATACAGAACAAACTGATGATTGCCAGAGAGGAAAGGGGGAAGGAGGAAGGGCAAAATGGGTGAAGGAGAGTGGGAAATATAGGCTTCCCGTTATAGAATGAACAAGCCTTGGGAATGAAAGCTACACATAGGGAATACAGTGAATCCAGTAAGTGGTACTGTAATAGCGTTGTATAGTGACAGATGGTAGCTGCAAGCATTAGTATAAGGTATAGAAATGTTGAATTGAGATGTTGTACACACTAAACTAATGTAAGATTATGTGTCAACTATACTCAAAAGAATAATAATAAGTTAAATTTTTTAAATTAAAAAAAGGTAGAGTCACCAGGAAACCCCTGAAAAAGATGAGCAATAAGGTAAAGGTAGCCCTACCAATTATAATGATAACGCTTCTATAATTAAAAGCATGGTATAGCACATGAATAGACATACAATGAACAGAATAAAGAAACAAAAAGACCCACCACATTTGAAAATTCAATCAGTGATAATGGCAGCATCTCAAATCAATGTGAAATAAATATGCTTTTTAAATAAGAGGTATTGGGGTGCTCAGTAATATAAGAATCTGCCTTTGGCTCAGGTCATGATCCCAGGGTCCTGGAATCGAGCCCCACATAGGGCTCTCTGCTCAGTGGGGAGCCTGCTTGCTTCCCCCCGCCTTTGCCCCTCCTCCAGCTTGTGCTCTCTCTCACTCACTCACTGTCTCTCAAATAAATAAAAAATAAATTAAATAAGCAGTGTTAGGATAGCTGGACTGCCATATAAAAAAAGACAAAAACAGGGTACCTGGCTGACTCAGTCAGAAAAGCACAAGACTCTTGATCTCCAGGTTGTGAGTTTGAGCCCCATGCTGGATGTAGAGACTACATAAATAAATAAACAAACAAACTTAAAAAAAAAAAAAAGATAAAATCTGGGGTCATTATACCATACCCAAAGAAAATTCAAAAAAGAACTGAAATGTAAAAGTAAAAAATAAAACCATACAAGTACTAAAGGAAAACATGAGTGGATTCCTCTATAACCTTGGACTATGGAAAACTTTCCTATGCCTCAAAATCCAGAAGAAGAAGATTGATAAATTTCATTCTCATAAAAATGAAAACACTGAGGGCCCCTGGGTGGCTCAGTTGGTTAGGCAACTACCTTTGGCTCAGGTCAGATCCTGGAGTCCTGGGGATCAAGTCTTGAGTTGGGCTCCCTGCTCAGAGGGGAGTCTGTTTCTCCCTCTGACCCTCCCCCCTCTCATGCTCTCTCTCATTCTCTCTCTCTCTCAAATAAATAAATAAAATCCAAAAAATAAAAATTAAAAAACCTTTGCATGGGAAAAAAAGGGTAAGCATAGTAAGAGACAAAATGAAAAAAAAAATGTTTCAAACTAATGGCAAAAAAATTGTGAAAGATTTTGAAGTGGATGAAAATGATTATTCTAACACATCTTTCTAGATAATCTGTGCCTTAGCCTATTTTAAGTCTCTATAAATTGTAGAAAACTGAAAGCAAAGCAAGTTATTCTTGTCCATAGAAATACAAGACATTCTGGCCTGTGGAATTTAATTAACTAATTAATAATTTAAATGATTATGCCCTGCAGATAGTGACCAGTTATGTCTCTATTTATAAATCTATTTCAGCATTACCAAATGCCTATATTGGTTTTTTGCCACTATCTTTCAAACATTGTAACAGCTTATTAGTTCCCTCATTAATTAATAAATAAAACCTTTGGCATACATTAATTTTATATTTGCATAAGGGCCATGACCTTATCTTTTTTGAAAATTACCTTTTAATGGTTTTGAAGGTTCTACCAAAATGCCCAATGGATTCACCTGGCACAGCCAGGAAACTGCACTGCAAAAAATTGTACCTCACAGGCTGCCTATGCTTAAGCACCTCTTTTCTTAGATCCCAGAAGTAAAACTCAAGTGGCAATATATATATTTAACTTTGCTGATTCTTGCTTCTCAGGTTGGTTTGGTTTTTAATTACTGCATGGATAATAAATTATTACCCCTAAGTGGTAACAATGAGAATTTGGGTTTATGGCTTGACCACTTATTTGGTGAACCCTCTACATGGATGACAGAAATCTCTTGAGTAAAAGATAAAAGACACTCTGGCTTGGTAATCTTTTTTGTCTGTCTACTTTGAGCTCATATCCATTAAGAATTTCATGCCCACCAGGAACAAGTTCGTGGTATCTGGACACTGAGGTTTGTTTGTTTTTTCATCTCTACAATTCATGTCTCTTGACCTGGGGTGAAATCATAGAAACAAAGCTATAAAGCTTTATTTTTATGTGCAGCTCAGTAGGGCTTTTACCTCTCATTGGTTAAAAGAACTCTGTTCTGACTGGCTCATTGGTTGAAAAATAATAATAATAATAATAATAAGTACTTCTATAACTAGAATATTTCTCAAATTCCCAGAAAACAAGTAAATTAAACTCCTAATAGATTAAATGTGTTAGACTTGCCCCCCCTCCAAAACACTTTAAAAGCCCAAGTTCACATAATTAAAGTACAACTTTGGCAAACAAGCCTAGTTGGTAACTTTGCTTTATGAAAAAAAGCTATTTATTTTCTCTGACTGATCATTTAATTCTACTTGCTTTTGTTTTTCCTAAACACATATTTACATTTCAGGTAGGTTAACATTAGCCTATAGAAATATTTAAAATGATTAAAAATGTAAATTTGTGCTCAACTAAGTTAAATCATTATCCTGACAAACTTTTTTTGTTTTTTAAGATTTTATTTATTTCTTTAAGAGAGAAAGAGCACAAGCAGGGAAGAAGGGTGGAGGGAGTGGAAGAAGCAGACTTCCTGCTAAGCAGGGAGCCCGATATACGGCTTGATCCTAGGACCTCAGGATCATGACCTAAGACCAAGACAGATGCCCAACCGAGTCATTCAGATGCCCCTCTGGCAAACTTGTTATTACAACATGCATTGACACTGATTTCTAAGATCTTTAAGTAGCTTAAAATTTGATATTAAATAAAGAGATAATCACTGGTTATCTAGCAAATTTTTTAAAATGGTAGAATTTTAGGGGCGCCTGGGTGGCTCAGTGGGTTAAAGCCTCTGCCTTCGGCTCAGGTCATGATCCCAGG
>ML101778.1:0-81530 GCA_003697995.1 Taxidea taxus jeffersonii
GGGGGGGGGGCACTGCTCCAGTTACAGAGCAATCACTGACTCATAACAATTCAGTTGTTTGCATTTAAAAGGACTCTGGGCTCTCTGACTAATGCTCTTTTTGCAGCTTTAATTTTATGCAGCCACAAAACACAAATAACTCCTGAATCTAAATCTACTTTATTCTCCCTTCTCAAAAGTGTGCAAGGATAAGCCAGCTACGCTTGAGTTTGAGAGAGACAATCTGTTCCTTTCTTCCTTAGGCTCAAATGACGTGCACAAAAAGCCCTCCCCGGGTCCACCAAAGGCAGAGCAGGGAAACAGCTTGTACATGTTCCCTGGAATCTCAAGAATGTGTTCCCAAGGGCACTGAGATATGCCTAGTTAAAAACAAACTATACCAAGAAAAGCAACAGAAACAGAACACAAATGTGCTAAAGCCAATCCAAAGAGCATGTAAACATAATTTCGAGGTATGCCACCTAGAACTCCACGGAGCTACAGCATTCAGAAAAACAAAACAAAACTGAACAAAACAACAGGCTTCACGACGGGCTTCACTCAAGGAACACTCACTCAACACCTACCGATTAACATGCCCGGGACTGGATGCTGCTGTGAGCCAACCCAAGGGACCAGATCCATCCCGGCCACACATAGCTTCTTCTATTTTGTTTCTGAGCCTGCGACCCCCAGATCAAGAGTCTCATACTCCACCAACCGAGACAACCAGGCACCCCCAGAACCCTTTCAAAGTGGCCCACTGACTCCTTCCATTGTCAAGGCCGGCATCAAATCCTCATGACTATCACCGCACTTTACAGGTTAGGAGAGAGAAGCATGGGGAAGCAAGTCACTTTGCCAAGGCCACAGAGCGCGGATTCAGCCCACTCCATGGCCACACCTGGCAAGGTCAGTGGTGTTGCAGTGGGCCACATCTTCTCTGCCTCTTTCAGAAACCCTGAATTAATACACGGCTGACTTCAAAGTAGCTCGTTTTAACTGTCAGGTATTTTAGTACCTACAGATCATTAGCTTTAGAGGAGTGCCAGAGTTATTCCCTATTTTTTCAAGTACTTGCTTCTGGCTGTGAATGAACAGGGAACTTCCCCAATCATGTTTAAAGTTGGCCACAGCAAGACGGAATTCAAATATGTATACAGGACGCATATTCTCAATGACGTGAGCCAGTGGGTCCCATCACGGCATCAGGCAAAAGTTGGCTTGATAAATAGCTCCTTGGTTTTCATAAGATATCAACTATTCCAACAGGCCAACCTCCAAGCGTAACAAAACGCCACGACGAAACATCCAACAGGGTAACTGACGATGACCATTTCCAGACGCTACTTCTGCCTCTGAGATGCTCATGACCAAGTGTAATTATTAACAGGTCAAAGAATGAATTAATTCCAGGGCACTGGAAATTATGTTCATGAGATGAAAAGTGGCCTTGCTGACATCGCATCACTATTTCTAGACAGAGCCCTTGAACATCAAATAAATCTCACATCATGGAGATGCGCCAAGAGCTAGTGACCTAGTTTCCTTAGGGTGGGAAAGGAGTAGCAATCTGTCCTTTGGGAATAGTACCAAAATAGCTTCCTGAAGCACAGCTTCACGTTTCTAAAAAGTTTTAAATAATTTTTCCATGCAAGAGCAAAAATAATATCCAGAGTCAGTATCAAATATGAATTTCCTCCACATAACCCCGTAAGTTAATGCTAGCTCTCATACCGTTATCTCAATTTTCACATTTTGGGAAAAATGAAGGATGAGTCGAATTAAATAAGAAAGTATTTCCAACATCTACCAATTGCCATACCAGCAGACGAAGATTACTTTTGAGAAACTCCATAAAGATAATTAGCTAACTTTGACAATTCCAAAGAAAAATGCAAGTATGACACACAACCTGTAATTACATGACATGTACATAAAACTACAGAGAATGACTGAGCGGACAGCAGCACGGAAACAGAGGCTGGCTCAGCGAGCAGGGCACGATCACTCCCAGAGGACAAGGGAAGGGCAAGAAGCCAGGCTGAAGACCCCGGGGCTATGAAACATTAACTATGAGGTCTACTTCCTAGATAAAGGATGTGAAACGTGAGATAAAATAACCTCTAAGAATTCATCTTATAACATCGACAAACTGTGTAATGTCTGCATGACACACACGTATAACAAAGCAACTCAAAGGCAGAAAACAAAAGGCTGCGTAAGACACGTCTGGAGAGTGACGCTCAAATGAATTAAGGGTTCATAACCATCACAGCTGGGCAAGAGAGAAGTCAAGGTAAAGACACTTCCTGGGAGAACAGGCGCACCTCACACTGCTGGAGTCGTATAAACCAAAATGAAGACATGTACCATGTCCAGAGGGGTGCCTGGCTTCAGCTCAGGTCATGATCCCAGAGGGTGCTGGGATCGAGTCCCACATGGGGCTCCCCGCTCGGCGTGGAGTCTGCTTCTGCCTCTGCCTCTGCCCCTGCCCCTCCCCCCACCCCCGTTCATGCACACACTCTCTCTCTTTCAAATAAATAAAAATCTTTAAAAAGAGCAATGCAAGCACTGGGGCAAAGGAAAGGTAGAATTAATGATCAAAAAGCAGGAAGTCATAAATTAGGAAAGAGAAAAAGAGTCAAAGAAAACAGAAACCATAAATCTAAGAGTCAGTTCTGTGAAGCAGGAAATCAGGAGAAAAGGGAAGGAAATAAAAACACAAATTAAAGAATGAAGAGAAACACCCAAATGACAGAAAATTAAAACAACAAGAAAACATAATATAAAAGTCTACGTTCATACATCTGAAAATATGGGTAACTTTATTTCTCTAGTAAAGTCATTTATTAAAAGGGAATTTTTAAATGTCAAAATATAGCAGGATACACAAGTAAAATAGCACAAAATTTCAAAGATGTGTTAATGTCATTATTTCAAGTATTCCAGAAACCAGATAAATAATAAAGCTTCGAAATAATTTTTAAGATGTTTACTACCAAAATCTCACAAGACAACATATGAAAGAAAACTCCAAACTAATCTCATCTATAAAAACAGATACCAAAAAAGTACCATTCTCATACAGGCACCTCAAATCCAGAAGTATCATTACGAATGAAAGAATAACACACCCCTGTGAGAGCAGTTCATTCAAAGAAAGCTAGAATCGTTCACCAATAGAAAATCTACCTAAATATTGCAAGGACCAAAATAATTCAAGATTATTCGTATATAATAATATATCCTCCATGAGATTATGGGTCTATAGAAAGAGCAGGAGAATGCTTTATGGTGAAACACTGAAGTTCTTCTCCTAGAGTTATAGGTAAGACAAGCGGAGACAGCTAAAATACCATTAAATCAAAAGCAGCAAGTCTCGGAAGGGAATGCAGAGTACGATCACACTTCTAGAGAAAACAGACCTATGCAGGCCTGTATTAATACCCTGGGAGATGCATTTCAGAATCTGGGATGACAGGCTTCAAAGCACTGTGGGGATGATTACTGACTGAAACAAAACCAAGTGACAGTAAACATAAGCAACCGCTCTTAAGAGATTCAACTACTGGGGCACCTGGTGGCTCAGTGGGTTAAGCCGCTGCCTTCGGCTCAGGTCATGATCCCGACGTTCTGGGATTGAGCCGCACATCAGGCTCTCTGCTCAGCAGGGAGCCTGCTTCCTCCTCTCTCTCTCTGCCTCTCTGCCTACTTGTGATCTCTCTCTGTCAAATAAATAAATAAAATCTTTAAAAAAAAAAAAAAAGGAAAGAAATTCAACTACTACCCCAAAACTGTCGCCCATCATTATTTTGTATTTTAATCAGGCATTATTAGTGTTTATGTTTCCCTTTAAAAAGCCCCCACAACATTACACTCGGACGCAAGGGCTCTGGAAGGTAAACTCTCAAGCAACACTCCCAGCGTCTCACTCAGTGAGGGAGCCGCAGCCCCAGCAACAGAAGGCCGGGCTCCGTGGGCGCTGCGGTCCCCGCTCCCTGCTGGAAGACTCAGGGTGGGGAAAGCAGGTACTGTTCTCAGGAAAGAAACGACAGAAGGCAGGAGGTAAGGGGGAGGACGTGCAGGAAGAGAACACCGCTAGCCACACACCGGGCCACGCGCCACGCTGCCACAAAAGGCCACTGTGACTGCCGGTGCACAGGGCGCCAGCCGTCACTCGGAGCAACCCCTCCAAATGAACGCACACAGGGAAAGTGAGATGCCTGACTGCCACATCACATTCTGGCTTACGGTGTCACCCTATATGCACCCAAAATCTAGTAAAAGCCCACTGGACACACACAGAAGAGAAATCTGAATATTAACGCGACGCGTTTTAGTCCCACCACAGCCAGGCCCCACGGCACGCAGCTGACTAAGCACCGTAAACTGTCCCCTGCCGCGGAGCCCCTTGCCAAGCAAACGGACCTCTAAAGACATCGGGTGCCAAAGAGCCTTTACGACCGTGCTCGTAAGATCTCCACACTGCAGAAAACAGACCCTGGAAGTGCCCTGGCAAGATCCCAGCGAGCGGAAAACTACAGTCAGTCAGGATGCACAGTTTCAAATGCTGGTGCAGAGAAGCACCTAAATAAATAAAGGGGAAGGTAGACACCGGCACAGCAGTAATGGGGGACTTTAACACCCAACTACACCCCAATGTACAGACAGTGAGGATAAAGAGCCAATAACGAAACACCGTCCTAAACGACACATTAGACTGCATGGACTTAACAGCCGTTTACAGAACGCTCTATCCTAAAGAACTTTCTTCTCAAGTACATGCGAAATACTCTCCAAGATAAGTCATAGGTGAGGCCACAAAAAAAAGGCATTAAAATGAAGGACACTGAAATCAGATCAAGCATCTTCCCAACCACAATGGTATAAAGTCAGCAATCGGTTAAAGAAGAAAACTGGAAAATTCCTACGTATGTGGAGCTTAAACAACACACTACTGAACAACCAATGGATCAGAGAAGAACTCAAAAAGAGATGAAAAGTTATCCTGAGACACAGAGAGTGCGGTAAGATGGAGCAGGAGGGTCCTGAGCTCATCTCCTGCCACCGACACACCAAGATAACAACTACATACAAAGCAATCTGCTCTTAGAACATTCTGAAGACCAGCACAACAGATCATTCATAACCGAAGACATTTAAAAAAAAAGGAAAGAGAAAGAAGCCACATCCAGAAGGGCAGGAAGGACACACACGGAATCAGGAACCAAACCTCCAGCACGATGACCACAAGCAGGAGGGATGTCACAGGCATGGAGATCACCACTAAGGAGTAAGGAGATCAAGCCCCACATGGGGCACCCCCAGCCTTGTGAATTTGCAGCATGAAGAAACGAGCTCTAAAATCAGCAGAGCTTAACTCCAGGAAAGCCTGATGACTACAGGAAACCAACACTGTTCTCAAAGGGCCACCGTGCTTTACCATATGGTCTCAGACCCAGCCCAGAAGCAGCACTTTGAAAACAGCCTGAGCTATATATATGAAGGAGATTTGCTGAGTAATTTTAGGGCATGTGCCACAGGAGCAGGAATGTGTAAGTGCTCTGTCAAGAACACAAGAGTTGGTGGTGCCATGTTCCCATGCCCTCTTTCGGTCTACCTCACTAGATGCCTGTGGGAGCCACTTCTGAGACTTTCAATCTACTTTCTTAGCACCCCTCGCCCTGCAAGCCCGGGCATTCCCCTGAGAACACACCCGCACCAGGCAGGCACCCACGCAAGCAGCTGCACCTCACCAGCACACACAGTGGGCAACCTTGACCAGGACCACCATTCACCCAGAGTGACCAGCGCTCTGCCATGAGGATGGGAAGGGGTGATCCGGCTGCCCGAGCCTGGTTAGGACCTGAACACCAAAGCAACTCCTGCCCTGGGAAGTGAGCCGCCTCACCAGTGGGCACACAGCAGTTGTTACTGGGGCTTCTCAGCCAGCTGTGCCAAGACCTAGCCCCACCCAGCAGCAAGCCCACCGCAGCTACAGTCAGGCAAGCCGACTGGGGGGACCTACCCTTCTCACCAGTCTGTCCTCAGTGGACGAAGCCAGTCACTGCAACAGGCTGGCTGAGAGCCAGCCCTGCCCAACAGCACGCCCACAGCAGACACAACCTGGGGTTCTCAGCCAGCACCTCCAGGGGCCTGCCCCACTCACCAGCACGCCGGTAGCAGTCACTGCCCAGTCGCAAGATGGCCCATGCACCTCAGTCAGGGGACATCCACAGAGCACCTGGATCTGGTGACCAGGAGGGATTGTGCTACTCAGACCCAAAGAAAGCTTGCTACATGAGGCCATGACACTGAAGAACAAGAGATCTAACCAACCCACCTGATGCACAGAAGAAAAGAAACCCCCAGACGCAGTAAGACAGAGGAATACGATCCAGATGAAAGAACGAGACGGAACTTCAGAGAGAGAACTAAGCAAAATGGAAATAATAAATCTACCTGATAAAGAAATCAAAGTAACGATCTTAAAGATGTTCATGGGGTTTGAGAGAAAAGCTGATGAACTGAGGGAGTACTTTAAAAAAAGAAAAAGAAAATGTAAAGAAGAAACTATCAAAGCTAAAGACTCCAATAACTGAAATGAAAACCACACTGGAGGGGTAAACAGAAGAGCAGGTGACGCAGAACAAATCAGGGCAGCAGGAAGGAACTAAACTGAATGATAAAAAGGAAAGTGAGTCTTAAAAATGAGGATTGGTTAAGGGACCTATGAGACAGAAATCAAACACTCTAAATTCACATTATAAGGTCCCAGAAAGAACAGGGAGAAAGAAGCACAACATTTATTTGAATAGTAGCAGAAAACTTCCCCAAATCTGAGGAAAGAGAGATCCATGTCCAGGAAATACAAAGAACCCCAAACAAGATGAACCCTGGTAGATCCACACGGAGAGATATGATAATTAAAATAAAAAAAATTAAAGACAGAGAATCTTAAAAGCAGCAAGAGAAAAGCAAATAGTTATGCATAAGGGAAACCCCATAAGGCTATAAGCGGATTTTTTCAGCAGAACCACTGCAAGTCTTAAGGGAGTGACATGACATATATTCAACTGGCAGAAAGGAAAAATCCTACAACTAAAATATGCTTTATCTGGCAAAGTGCTTCAGAACTGAAGAAGAGTTAAAGAGCTTCCCACACAAACAAAACAGAGCTTATCATCACTAAACTGGCTTTACAAGTAATATTAAAGGGACTTCTTTAAGAAGGTGGGGAGGGGGGGCAGGGAGAGGCCATCCAAAACTAGAAATGAGAAAATTATGATAGGAAAAAATTCCATTGATAAAAGCAGAGCGAACATATAGTAAAGGTAGTAAATCAATCCCTTATATGGATAGTATAAAGGTTAAGTGATAAGAATAGTAAAAGTAATTGTATCTACAAAAACTAATTAATTAAAGGATAAAAAAATTTTTTTAAAGTTTAAAATACGACTTCGTACACATATAATGTAGTGCTTCTGGAATGTGTTCAAACATAAGTGAACAACAACTTAATATAAACTGCTACATGCACATAAGATGTCACATATGAATCCCAGGGTAACCACAGAAATCAAAGGGGAGATCAAGAAATATCTGAGTAAAAATGAAAATGGAAACATGACAGTTCAAAATCCCTGGGACACAGCAAAAGCAGTTCGAAGAGGGAATGTTTATAGCAATGTAGGCCTACCCATACAACAAAAACGAAAATTTCAAATAAGCAATCTAACGTTACACCTAAAGGAAACGGGCAAAGAAGAACAAAGTCCAAGGTTAACAGAAGGAAGGAAAAAATAGAAATCTGAGTGGAAAAAATTCATTAAGAACTAAAAAATAAAAAATAGAAAAGATGAATGAAACCAATAACTGATGCTTTGAAAAGGTAAACAGAACTGATAAACCATTAACTGGACTAAATCAAGAAAAAAAAAAGAAAGGATTCAAATAAATAAAATAAAAAATAAAACCAATACCATGAAATACAAAGAATTATAAGATACTATGGAAAATTTATGTCAACAAATCAAGGAACTTAGAAAAAAATGAGTAAATACCTAGAGACACACAATCTTCCCAGATTGAATCAGAAAGAAGTAGAAAATCTGATGAGACCAAGTAATGAAATTGAATCAATTAAAAAAAATAGCAACAAACAAAAGCCATGACCAGATGGCTTTTCAGATGAATTATACCAAATATATAAAAAGGTATTAGCCATCTTTCAGTGAAACACTGAAAATTTTTCAGAAACAAGACACGGACATCAACTCTTGCTATACAGTACTAGAAGTCCTAACCAGAGCAACTAGGCAAGAAAAATAAAATGCATCCAAATCTAAAAGAAAAAAAAAGGAGTGAAACCTGTCACTATCTGCATATGACATACTGCATACAAAATATCCTAAATAATCCAGCACAGAAATGTTGGAACTTATGTGTGAATTCAGCAAGATTGTAGGACATAAAATCAATATACAAAAATCAGTTGCATTTCTACACAATAATAATGAACTATCAAAAAGAGAAATTAAGAAAATAATCCCATTTATAATTATGTTAAAAAGAATAAAATACCTTGGAATACATTTAACCACAGAGATACATTTAACACACAGAGATGAAAGACGTGTGCCCTTAAAAAGTATATGACATTGGTAGAAGATACTTGCTTCTTTCTCAAGACTGTCTTCTTGCTCACGGGCTGAAAGCAGTAATACTGTTAAGCTATTCATACTACCCAAAGCAACCTGAAGATTTAATACAATCCCTATCAAAATTCCAATGGCATTTTTAAAAAGATTTTTATTTATTTATTTGACAGACAGAGATCACAAGCAGGCAGAGAGGCAGGCAGAGAGAGAGGGAAGCAGGTTCCCCGCTAAGCAGAAAGCCCGAGGCAAGACTCGATCCCAGGACCCTGGGATCATGACCTGAGCCGAAGGCAGAGGCTTAACCCACTGAGCCACCCAGGCGCCCCTCCAACGGCAATTTTCACAGAACTAGTACAAAGACTCCTAAAATTTGATGAAACCACTAAAGACCACCAAATAGCCCAACTAATGCTGAGAAAGAAGAACAAAGCTGGAGGTATCATGCTTCCTGATTTCACATTTTTTTACAAAGCTTCAGTAATCAAAAGAGTATGGTTTGGACATAAAAACAGACACATGTGCCCACAGAACCTAACAAAAAGCCCAGAAACAAAGCCATGCACATATGGTCCATTAAAGTGACAAAGAAGCTATGAATATACAATAGGGAAAGGGGAGTCTTTGCAATAAATGGTACCGGGAAAGCCGCTGAACAGTCATGTGCAAAAGAACGAAACTATGCCAGTTTCTTATGCCACAACACCAAGTGAAAATGGATTAAAGACTTGAAGATAATACCTATACACATGAATCTAAAGGAAAACATGGGCAATAAGCTATGTCACACTCGTCTCAGTGACATAAGTTTTTGGATTTAACACTACATGCAACGGCAACAAAAGCAAAACTAAACAGCAGAAGTACATCAAACTAAATCTTCTGCTCAGCAAAGGAAACCGTCAATAAAGTGAAAAGGCTACCTACAGAATAGAGGAAAATAGTCGAAAATCACATATATGATAAGGGACCGATATCCAAAAAATAGATAAAGAATCCATACAACTCAACACCAAAAATACACACAGATGTACAAAACGGGCAAAGGATCCGAACAGACATCTTTCCAAGGGACACGCAGAGATAGCGAACAGGTCACAAAAAGGTGCTCAACGTCACAAAACCTGAGGGGAAGGTGGATGAAAACCAGGACGCGGTACCCCTACGCTGTGAGAGCGGCTATGACCAAAGAGACAACAGGTAACCAGCGCTGATGAAGACGCAGGGCGCAGTGCACCCTTGTGCACTGCTGGGGAGAACGTAAGTCAGTACGGCTTCTGGGGCAGACAGAATGCAGGTTCCCCAAAAAGGTAAAAACCGAAATACCATATGACCTAGCAACTCCACTCTGGGTAGTTCTGTCACCTCAAGAAGAAGAACGCTTTCCCGTGTCCGCTGCAGCTTAATTACAACGGCCACGACACAGCAGCCACCCACGTGTCCGCTGGCGGATGACTGGGCTGCACCTGCGCTGTCTACAGGGCATACTACGTAGTCATAAAAAGCAGGAAATCCTGCCGGTTGTCCACAACATGGATGGACTTTGAGGGCACTATGCTAATTAAGTAAAATATGTTCAACAAAGACAAATAGTAGATATTCTCACTTATATGCAGAAACGTAAAAAAAGAAAAAAACCCCACAAAATCATAAAAAAGAAAACAGACTGGCAGTTTTGAGAGGCGGGGGCTGGGCACGATGGTGAAGAAGGTCTAAAGGTGCAAACTTCCGATCACACAATAAACCAACCACGAGGCTGGAGTGAGGGTCGAGGTGACTACGGTTAGGAAACACTGTGCTGCATAGTCAACAGTGGCTGAGAGTAAATCAGGAAGCTCCCATCAGAAGAAACAGCCCTGTAACTCCGTGTGGTAATGGATGCTAACTAGATCTAGTGCGGAGATTCTCTACAACACATACACATAGAGAATCATCGTATCACACCCCGGAAACTACCATAACGTCACATGTCAACTGTATCTCATACAAAATTAATAAACAATGCAATTAATGGATGCATGCACAGCTATTCACTTAAAAAATCAGAGCTCTCCCTCTTCCAGCCATGGTACGATAGCAAAGACTCGATCTGCCATCTGCCTGACACACCAAAGTTAAGTTTCGTGGCAGTGGACACGAGGCAACATGGGACAGCGATGACAGGAAGAACAAACAGGTGAGCACTACTTCTGCACAAACTTATCACCCCGGAAGAGCTGCCAGGACACGGTACAGAGAGGCAGAAGGAAGCCAAACCCAGCGCACCTTCAGTGAGAGACGCGCTGTGGCCCTGAGGGACACGAGTGATAGTGTGTGAGACAGACGTAAGACTCCAGAAATCTGAAGAGACTCCCTCCTGAGTATTCACCAGAGTCCTGAGCACTACACATGTGAAGAAATTCCTCAAGGCCCAGGAAAGAACCACATAAAGGGAGCAGAGTCAAGAACCACAAAAAACACCAAGCAAAGGACAAGAAAGGAAACTATACCGGGGCACCACATAATTCAAGCTGCTCACAGCCAGTGATACGGAGAAAATCGTAAAGCAGCTCTAGAAAAAAACATGCCGTATGGGAAGAACAAAGGTAAGGACGACAGCAGAGTCCTCACGAGAAAAAAATACTCAGCTAAGATAATGGTGTTATGACACCTTCAACGTACTGAAAGATAAATAATGCCAACCCAGGGTGCTATGCCCAGCAAATATGTTTTCAAACACAGCGTTAAAGACTCTTCTGGATATCCCAAAGCCAAGGCACTCATTAGCAGTGAGCGTGCACTACAGAAATGCTACAGGAAGACGGGCTTTGGTGACAAACGCAAGCATGTGTCTACACAAAAGAATAAACGAAGTGGAAACAACAACAGAAATAAATACATGACATTTTCCTAATTACTTACATCTCTTAAGAATAATGGACTTTGGGGGTGTCAGGTGGCTCAGTCTATCAAGCATCTGACTCTTGAACTCAGCTCAGGTCTTGATCTCAAGGTTATGAGTTCAAGCCCTGCACTGGGCTCCACACTGGGCATGAAACCTACTTAAAATTTTTTAAAACAGAATAATAGATTTTTTTCAACAAAATTAATCATGAAGCATGGGCTTAAAGCATACATAGAAGTTTAAAGTGCATAACAATGATAGCACTTAAGTAAAAGTACTTACTATAACATTCCTGTATATGAAATGTTTTATTCAAGTGATGGTAGTCTGTCATAATGAAAGATATACAGTTCCTGCCCTAAAGCAATCAATAAAACAAAGAATAATAGTGAATAAGTCAACCAAGGAAATAAAACAGAGTCATAAAAAAAGAAAAAAAGGGGAACAGAAACAAGAAATAGAGAATAAATATGAAAATGAGAGATTTTTAAGTATCAATAATCATATTAGTGGTAAACAGTCTGAATATTCCAACTGAAGGCAGCCATTCTGAGACAGGATGTAAAAGCAAGACCCAACAATATGCTGCCTACTAGCAACACGTTTTAAATAAAAAGACACAAACAGCTTAAGAATAAAAAGGCAGGAAAGAACAGATTACGCTAATACCACCCAAAGTTAACTGGAGTAGTCACATAAATACCAGGCACAGCAGAATTCACAGCAAAGAATATTACCAGGGATAAAAGGATTATTTTAAGATAACAGAGAGCAATCCATCATAAGACATGACAAAACTAAATATTTCTACGCTTAACAGGGCCTCAAAATACTTGAAGAAAATACTAATAGAACTGAAAAGAAAAACAGAAAATTCACAATTATAGTTAATTCACATTTACAGAACGTTCTGCCAAACAACAGAACATAAAATTTGATCAGGAAAAATTAATGACTATGGAGCACCTGGTGGCTCAGTCGGCTGAGCGTCTGCCTTCAGCTCAGATCATGATCTCAGGGTCCTGGGATCAAGTCCTGCACCAGGCTCTCTGCTCAGTGAGCAGCCTGCTTCTCCCTCTCACTCTCCTTCTGTGTTCTCTCTTTATTTATAGAAAATAATCTATGAATTATTATGAAAATAATCTATAAAGAAATAATATCTTAAGGAAAAAAAAGAAAAAAAAATTAATGACCTAACAAAATAAAGAGAGTTACACAGTGTTCATGGGTCTCAAGAATCAATGATGCCAAGATCGAGATGGAGTCTCTACACACTGAAACTGAATACAGTTGCAAACTCCCGGGAGGATTTTCTGTAGAAATTAACATGTTGATTCATACAGCAATGAAAAGAATATAGATCAGACAAAACAACTCTGAGAAACACTTAAGAGAGCTAACAATACCTATTTTCAAGATTTATTTTGATGCTACAGTAATTGAGACCATGCAGTTTTGGTATCAAGATAGACAAAGGTTAATGGAACAGAAGAGTCCAGGTAGAATCCTACATATACACGGACGTCGCATTTTTGACACAGGTGCGAAGGTGAGTAAGAGAACAGAACATTCATTCCAACACAAGGTGCTGAACAGTCAGATGTCTGTACACAAACATTTATCAGTCCATACAGTACACTCCACACAAAAATGGACTCAAAATGGATCATAGATCTAAGTGTAAACTACAACTACAGAAGTTCTAGAACAAAACATAGGAGAAAACCACTTATGACTGTGGTTTAGGGGAAGATTCCGTACACACACCACCAACATCACAATCCATGAAAGAGTAAGCTGATAAACTGAACTTCATCAAAATTAAGATTTTGTTCTTTCAAAGACCTGCTGAGAATAAAAAGTCAACTCACAGACGGAAAGAAAGTCTTTGCAAAGCATATGCCAGAAAAAGGACTTGTACCTCTAATAATAATAAGAAAACACATTAAGAATTTAAAACTCAGTAATAAAACAATCCAATTAAAAATGGGTAAAAGAGGGGCGCCTGGGTGGCTCAGTGTGTTAAAGCCTCTGCCTTCAGCTCAGGTTGTGATCTCAGGGTCCGGGATCGAGCCCCGCATCGGGCTCTCTGCTCAGCAGGGAGCCTCCTTCCCCACTCCTCTCTCTCTGCCTACTTGTGATCTCTGTCAAATAAATAAATAAAATCTTAAAAAAAAAAACGGGTAAAAGATCTGAGGAGATACATCATAAAAGAACTAGAGATGTCAAGGAAGCACATGAGAAGATGCTCAACATCATTAGACATTAAGGAACCGCAAATCCCATCCACAACGAGATTGTGCCAAGCACGGCGAGAATGCAAAAGAAAAGGGAATTCTCGTTTCTTCTGGGAACTCTTACACATGCTGGTCTAGCCAAATGGGACAACCAGTTTGGCCATTCATTAAAAACATAAATACGTACTTAATCATATGGAGCCATTCCCATCCTAAGCACTCACCCACGGTAACTGAGAACGCACATCCACACGAAGGCCGGCGTGCACAGCAGATGTGAACAATGTACGCAGATATTTACAGCAGCTTCACTCGTAAGACCCCCCAGAACTGGCAATAAGCCAAGCACCTATCCAAAAGTGATCAAGCTGTGGTACACCGATACAATGCAGTGTCATTCAGCCTCAGAAAGGAACGAAGTATTGAAGTTCACTAGAAAACAGATGAGTATCCAAATAATTATGCTGGGTAAAAAGGCCAGGAAAAGACTACAGAGACTATTCCATCTACACAGAATTCTGGAAAATGAAAACTAACCTGTAGTGACAGAGGGTGGTCAGTTGTTGAGCGAACAACTTCTGGGGGTGACACACTTATCATCTTAGCTGTTAATGGTCCCAGGGGCATACAAAGGTCAAAACTCACCAAACATTTTGGCTAAAAATACATGCAGTTTATCGTGCACCAAGTAGAAAGCAGAGCCGATAAAGGTACCTTAAAAACAAGAAGAATCACAGCAAACCGCACTCAGGAGCAACACTGGTCATCGCAGAATGAGTGTCGGTCCCGCCAACGTTCCGCCCAGCGCCACACACCTGAAGCGGACGCCCCTTCAAGTCCCCTCGCTCTTTCTTCTGTCCTCTCTGTTCGGTGCTCAGTCCGTCCACCTGCTTCCTATTTTGGCTAATGTATTTTTCAGCCCTAAAGTAGGATATTCTGTATCTTTTCTTTCTTTTCTGAAACTTGCTGTATTTCCACCTGTTTGTGTGGTGGAAGGTCTAAAATGAAGGCCCAACAGCACGTGCTTCCGAACATCTAGGGAAACCAGATGAGCCACAAACGGCCTGAGCCCAAGCTCCCTTCCCCACTCTGCTCCCATGGATAAGTGCCCTAGACAAGCAACCCTCCTCACTAAAGGGACCAGGCCGGGCTCCTACTTATCTCGGGGGAGTGGGTCCCAGCGTCAGACCATGGAATCACTCAAACAAGCCCGTTAGGGCACCTGGCTGGCAAAGTCTGGAGCATGCGACTCTTGCTCTCAGGCTCCTGAGTTCAAAAAAAAAAAAAAAAAAATTAACAAAAAAAAAAACAAACAACAAAAGACCAAGCCTACCACATCCTCCTGCGGGACCCGTGGGGCAGTCCACCCTTCCATCACTACGAAGCCGGCTTCTCACAGCCGTGCTGGATGCTCTACTCCAGATCACACCCTCTTTGTGGCCCCGTGGGGTGGCCGCAGTGTCCTCCTCCTTTGGAATGGGAACCTATGTGACTAAGAAACTGCTATCAATCCCAACTCTCCGGAGTCAGGTGCCAGGTGTCTAGTCGTTCCCAGAAACCTAGAACAGGAAGCCCTCCTGCATTGATCAGGTGAAGAGCAGGAAACTGAAAGGGTTCACCCTTAGCTCTTGGAGTATTTTTACAGTAAGTGCTTTAAAACCTTTCTCAGATCATTCTAACATCTACAGCCTTAGATGGATGGCATCTGTTCAACGTCTTCTCCCATGCAAGTGGAGATTTTCGGGTTCTTCATATGCTGAGTAATTTTGGCCTGGACATTTTTGTTTCAGCATTCAGTCAATGCTAAATGTCTTCAGACGACGCGTTCCAGCCAGCCTTCTGTGGACTGTGGCTTCAGCGTTGCTATGTTTGTGAGGACTCTGGCCAGTGGTCCATCTGTTGGTTCAGATCCTCCGTGTCTGATCTTCTGTGTAGAATCAGACACACACATGCACAGCCCAAGAGTGAGTCGGGAGTTCACAGGCGACGTGATGGGATCTCCTTCCTACGTTCCCCCCTCTTTACCATCTCTTGGTATTCTCCAATGCCCTAGGGCTCCCCCTTTTTGGACCTCCATCCACAACACCGGGGTTGTATACACCTTGCTCCGGCTTGCACTTTCCACACCTACACCTACGTCCAAGGCAAAATGCAGACAGAGAAAATAGAGCAGCAGGAACTTGCCCCCACCCCCTTGAGACAGCAGCTCTTGTGACTGAGGAAGGTTCTCTTCCCTCTGATTTCCTGACGTTTTGGGTTCTGGATGCCACAGCACTCCCTACCAAGAGATCCGTCTCCCATTCCCCAAACCTGAACAAGGAAGATTCTCCTGACGTTCTCTCTGGCTGTGCCAATGTCCCTTTCTGGGATTCTTTTTTTCTTTTTTGTAGACCAGACTGATGGATGCCAGGAAGAAACTGAATTCGTATTTTTATTTTCAGCCCAGAGCACTCTCCTAAACTTCACATTTGCACAGCCAACTGCTTAATATGGCACTTGGATGTTTAACAATTATTTCTAACCAAACAATATCCTTCACTGTCTCTTCTAAGCCTGCTCTTCCCACGTCTCCGTGGAAGGGAACTTGTTTTCTCAGTGACTCCAGCCAGAATCCTCGCCGCCCTTCTCACGCTCTTCCAGCCTGCCCGGAGAGTGTCCAGACTGCAGCGCACACCCGAGCCCCACCACCACGTCCCAGCCCAGGCCCCGTCACCCTCCACCAGAGCCACAGCCACAGGCTCCCAGCAGGCACGGGCTCCTGCCTCTCTCTCACTGGCCTCACCGCCCCGGGCCCTCGACGCAGGGACCAGAAAAATCTGTAAAAGCCTCGGACCGCACTGTCCTCTGCCCAGAACGTGCTGCGGGCCCTTCTCATTCGGGGGGACGCAGTCACGGCCTGACGTGGCCGCGCTCTTGCTTTCCCGCCGGAGCCTCCCGGCAGTGTCCTCCCGTGCGGTACGGCGGCAGCGCTGGGGGAACGTTGCAGGCCTAACTGCTCCCCCTCTATCTGTGCGGTGGATTTCCTCACCTCCCGTCAGTCTTAACTCCAGTGTCCCCGTCTCACTGAGGCTTGTCCTGAGCCCGGGTCGCAGCGCAGGCCCCTTCCCCTCCTCGCCCCCGCCTGCTTCACGGCGCGCTGGGCGCCCAGCCCACGGGCCCTGTGCGGCAGTCCCGGCTGCGCGGCCGCGGGGACCTGTCCTTTCCCGGTAGGGCCGGCGTCTGGCCAGTGCACGGCTCGACGGGTGCCCGCGGGCAGCGAGCACCGTGTGGGAGCAGGCGCACGGCAGTGCGACAGGAGGCTGAGCCGGTGCCGAGAAGCCAGCCGGTCGGCCTTGGGGACGGAGCCCGGGAGCGCACAGAGCCACGCCACTCCCTCAGGCTCCCGCTCCCGGCCCCAACCGCCCGACTCCCGGCCCAGCCCGGCCCTGCGAGCAGAGGGCGGTTACGGTACCGGTGCACCTGCTCTCTCCCGCCAGACCTGACACAGGCAATTCGAAGGGGACACTGCCGAGCCACACACACGTATGCGCCCTCCACAGGGACTAACAAAATGGCCTGTCAACCGTGTAGCGTCAGCAAGTAACCTTCCAAACACTGGAATTAGAAGTGGTCCCTGAATTACATTTTAAGTACCAAAAATGGGAGTCTGCAGTGTAAGAAGCGGGTCAATACATGCAGCCAACGGGGCACCCGGGGGACTCAGTCGGTGGAGCATCCGCCTCCCGCTCAGGTCACGATCTTGGGTTCCTGGGATCGGGTCCCTCATGGGGCTCCTGGCTCAGGAGGAAGCCTGCGTCTCCCTCTGCCTCTCCGACGTACACCACCCTCTCTCTCAAAAGGAAACCAATGAAATCTGTAGAACCAACAACCCAACAAACTAATGCACGCACCTGCCTTCAGAGGGGAAGAGTGCGGGGGGCCTCTGCAGAGCTCAGCCGGGAGCCGGCCCTAAGCCCGCCGTGCCAGCCACTGCTCACGACACAGGGAGCGCCGACCTTACGGGAGCCTCCCAAGAACAGCAGTCGCCGTTTTGCTGTTACACTTTTCTTCCTCCCGAAATAGTCTGACCTTAATGAATCAGATTGGGCACAGAAAGGTCTTTTGCTATTTGTGAAAATCAAATTCACCCTCACAGGATAAAGATGAGTCACTACTACGGACGTTCACAAGAAGCAGCTCACATTCTGACGTAAATTCTAAGAGGATTTCAACGAGGTTACAAACAAAACTTTCCAAAATGACTACGGTGTTCAGGACAACGGGCGTGCAGAATCTAAAAATCCACATCACTTCACAGGCACCTTAAGCAGCATCCCTGGTCACCGGGCCCAGAAACTGCCTTCCTGCAAGGCACGGCCCACAGTCCGAGGGCTCCCTCCCATCCCCCCGTTCCCTCGACACCCGAGTTCTCTCGTTTCCTTCCTCTCGCTTTTAATTTGGGGAATGGTCCATGCCAGTAAGAGTAGTTAAAGATCATTTTCCTAAAAGGTTTCTAAAAACAGAATGGTAGAAGGTTAGTCATAGTTAGTCACCACACGAAGTAAGGGATCAAAATTACCGTCACCCAAAGCGGGGCACAACCCACCGTCAACAGCCACTGCAGAAAACGAAAATGAGAAACAGAGCGCGGCCACTGAGTATTCTTGGCTCAATATGTTCACCTACATCTAAATTTGAGGAAATGACTCAGTCATATCCAGAATGTGTAAACCTCAGTAAGATAATTTGCCTGAATGCTTAAAAAAAGTGTTATAAAAAACAAAGAGATGGAAGACTGGTCTAGATTTAAGAAACAAAACAGAAAAACCCCACGGATCTAACCAAATGCAACATGACATTTAAGTCGATCCTGAATTGAAAAAGCAAAGCCAAAAGCCACCACAAACATGATGAGCCCCGTGGGGAACCTGAAATTAGTGCTAATCTCGTGGGGTGTGGCGGCAGTTCTGCGGTTCTGTACGGGTTTGTTCTTCCTAGGAAAGGCAGGCTGGCACAACCGAGGGTTCACCTGGTCATTCCGGAAGGGCTCCGCGGGGACACACGGGGTGCGAACGAGCCCACGAGGAGGGCTGCGAGAGCAGAGGTGTGTGGGGACGGGCAGAGCTTGGTGAGATATAAAGAGGATCACTTTTCTGCCTCTCAAATTTTCTGAAGTTTGAATATCTCCAAAATAAAAAGCTGGAGGAAATCTGAGCGAACCATGGAGCGGTGGGAGTAGGACGGGTCCCATCCCAGTGGTGCGTGCGTGCCCAAGCGGGGGCCTGGACGGGCTCGGAGCGGCAGTAAGGGTTCTTGACACAAACCCCAGGTCCTCTAGTCCAAGAGGCAAGAAGCAAAGGCCAGGCGTGGGGCAGTCTGCCGGCACTTTCCGCACACACTCACAAGGGATTTCCTAAACTGTCACGAGAACCCTAACCCCCTGAACTTTGTTCTGCCTGGTTCTTACAAACGTGTTAAAGGGCAGTACCATCTGAGGAGCTTAGTCTGAAAGGAGCTCTATTCTGCACTACTGGGGCGCTCTCCCCGCTGGGAAGAGCAGAGGAACGGCAGCTGCCTTCTTCAAGGAGGAGACACCGGATGCCGACGTGGGGCTGTGAGCTGCACGACGATTCCCAGCACAGTCCAGCGTACTGGAAGGTCCTTGGGAACAATCTTAATTGTTCTCAAACTGGCTAGTGCTCTCAACCGCCAACACTGTGTGGTCTGCATTCTGCAGTATGTGTCTATGATCAAACGTACATTTTGCAAGTACAAGTACAAGTACTGGCTGGAGTACATGATGCTCACTTACGTTTGACTTTTCCAATTACACCCGCTGTGGCACTATGTAAAGAGGTTCAGGTCAGACCCAGTATGTTCCGCATTCCTTCCAGGAACCACTTCCAACGGCCGTCGCTGAACAACCTCCTGTCTCGCAGACACTGACATTGAGAATACTCATCTCAGAATCACAGCGTCATGACGGTCCACTAGTACTCATGTTCACCAGGAACGTTACTCTCCCCAAAACAGCCATTTTTCATTTAACTTGTTTTGAGGAAATTTATAAAATATATCTTTCAAAGAACCGTATTATCACCCGGGCCCAAGCTCAAGTGAAAAAGAAAGAAAGAAAAAAGAACCCTTCAGAAAGCTAAATGCTAGGCTTTGCTGACCGTTTCCCCGTGAGCCGGCGTCACAAAGAGGAGGAAGTGATGCCAACGGGACGGCCAGGGCCACCCAGCGGGGAGCGCGGCCTGTCCGGGCCGGGAGGGGCCCCACCGTTCCAGGCCCGCGGCTCCACGGTTTGCAGCGTGCACGCAGCTCAGAGCCTGCTCCTGAGGGACTGAGCGTAGTCTTCCCAGGACTAGGAGAGCAAAGCAGCTGCTGTTCCCACAATACTGTCCCCCCCGCCCCGTCCTCTACCCCGGCGCAGCCGTGCACAGCGGGTCCCGCGCGAAGCGGACGACCGGCGCAGCTGCGGGCACTGACAAGGGCTCAGGGGCGCGGGCCACGCGCGTCTGCAACAGGAAGCGAGTCCCGCGTCTGCTTTTCGCTACGAGGCGCGCCCGCAGCGGAGAAAGCAGCTCAGTCTACACCGTCCGTGCTAAGACGCTCCCCACAGCACGTCACCGCCCACAGACGACATCTCAGGGATCACAGGAGCCAAGGCAAACCCGTCCGCTTAAAACCACCTTTAAGAAAGGGAAAAAAAAAAGTGATATTTTCCCGAAGATCATCTACAAGAAAGGGATAGGATGGAAATACCCGTGGGTCAAAACGCCCAGATTTCTCTCCGAGAGCTTTCGGAAGCCCCTCCAGACAGCACCCAGCAGACCTTACAGAAACTGCACTGCTCAAAAAACCCACAACTGGCCTGACTCAGGGGGTGTGGGTAACCATCACACGAACGCGAACACAGACGCCTGCACCCTTCTTCCCCGAAAGGGCACGTGCGACACAACTGGAAATGCACCCGCACGAGGATGAGCTTGAAAGTGTCGCTGATTCAAGAGCAGCTGAGACACGTTCCCTCAGACTCACTCGGGAGGAAAGGCAGAGACGGAAGATGATCCTTTATAAGTAGATGGGGAAAGGGTAAAGCGTTCTGAACTTTATCCCAAATTCGCTGACTAAAAATTTTAGAAATGATTATAATCGTGAGACCACACAGTCAAAAATGAATTGAACTTACAAGTGGTTCTAACCAACGGGTCCCTGGCTGAGGAGGACCCTGAGCGTCTTCAGTGCCCGGAAGGCAGATGCTAGTCCCCAGACCCAAAAGGCAGGGGCGGCTCAGGAGCCAAGTGGGACGGAGCCGGCACTGGCCCTCGGGTTCCGACGCGCCGTCAGGCTTCTTGCGTCCAGCCAGCACCGAACGATGCTCACGCGGCCGTTCTACCTTCTCGGCTCTTAACACGAAACACTGCATCTTCGAGAGGACGACAAATGTCCCAAATACCAAGTTCCTCTTCCTCCCAACCTTTATCGCTGCCACCCACTAATTCACCGTCCAGAAAAACCCTCCGAAGCGGTAAACACCCCTGCACTGGTCTCCAAGGGCCGCTGCAACATACTGTCGGGGGGGCTGCCACCGTCCTGCCACAGCCACTGTCTTTCTAGGGTTAGTTATACCCGAATGACCAGTAAATGCTCGCTCCTTAAAACAACTTCAGAAACATCAGACCATCTTCCTTTTCCTAAACCTGGATTTATTTCCAGCATTCGTTTTCTGACAATTGTTTTCAGTTGGATCCCTTTCCACAGAAATCCTCCTCCCAGCGCTCCCGTGAGTCGCGGTGAACAAGCCGGGCCGGACAGGCAGCATCCGGCGCTCGTACCACAAGGAGAGCGGCCGCACGCACAAGTGACGCAGACACCGTGCAGGGAGCCTTACCCGCTGACCGGGGCAGTCACCAGTGACTCCCTGTCCGCCCCGGTCAGGACGAGCGCGCTTCGGAGGACAAGGTGAACACAACCGTGACCCGTCCAGGGCCCTAAAATGTTCAGACGCCGCTTCCCACTTTTACGCTGTAACTGTGCGGTTTTACACGGTCACGGGTACGTAATGCGCGTACTAAGACACCATCAGTGTGCACGTCTCGAACGAACCCTACTTTCTGAGAGAACAACTTCATGAAAACCGGAGATTTTCAGATTTACTGGGTCATACAAGATTTCATCATCAGAGCTGGAAAAGTGTTTCCTTAAATGAGTCTCCCCAAAAAGCAGCTCACCTGTCTTTTTTGTAGGGACAGGAGGAACACCTCCCCTCTAAACTCAGGCCGCCCACTAACCCCAAGCTTCGTCCTGCCGCCCGGAAACAAAACGGCTGGCGTGAGGCCCGGGAAGCCCTGCGCACGCCTCCAGCGCGGTCTGACCGCCCGCAGTCTGCTTCCAAAGTATCGGCGCGACGTTCCAAGAAAAATGTGACTGAGAACAAGAACTTAAAAATTAAGAAATTATACAGAAAAGCACAGGAGACACCACAAAAACAGGGCAGCACCCAACATGCCCAACATCTTCTCAACCACCTGAGCTAAAAGAGCACCGTCTATACAAGGACTCCGCTACAAAAGCACACGGTACAGTATTGGTCTCGTTACCCAAAATGCCGCCTTTTCAGTGGACACCCTTTTGCCTTCCGCCCTGTTGTTGAGAATAAACCCGCGCGTGGACGCTGCATACCTCCACCGGGAATAATTGCCAACTTCGTCTCAACCAGGCCCATTTTCGCAGAGGAAGCTAAAAAAGGAAGGAAGAAGATCAAGTAAACTCCGTATCATCAGATTCACATATTACAACTTGAAATGGTTACTAAAATCAGCAACAAATAATGTTTACTAATGACTCCTGTGTCACAAATCTTGTTAAAAGTCACTTCAGAAGGCATTTAGTGAGACACAGGTAAACACCGTCCATGACAACATCCGGAGATTCCCGCAACGCTTCCTCTTCAACACTGGTCGCCGGTGAGCTCAGCTTCGAGCTCAGCTTCGATGCAGAACGCCCGGGGCTCTCAGGGCAGGGTTTGACCTGACACTGGCAGTCCTGCTTGCGGGCCGGGCCCCGCCCCGGGCTCTGTGCTGCCGGGCAGGAGCCCCCGCCGCCTGCCGAGCCCCGCACATCAGCCTGACGCAGCACATCAGATTCGGCAGCTGTCCGGGCCCAATCTCTGGCCACTTTTGACAAATGGTTTTACTGTTCCGACAGCTGGATGGGGTTCCTCCTTCTGTGTTCTGTTCTCATGCTGCTTTAAAACCTCTGAAGTATTTGCTTATTTGCATACCCAAGTGTGCCCAGACCACCTCCCATACCCTAATTCCCAGAATCTGCACTCTTTCAGAAATGGACTACGGGTACCTCGGCTTCTCCACTTAAAACTCATTATTTCAGACAAGCAGGTAGAGACCTAAAATAAAGTAGAAAGAGGGAAAGAGTCCACCCGGACTGGCAGCTACAATTCCCGAGAAAGAGTCAAAAGTTACTGGCAACGTGACTTTGACTCCACCGTCAGCAGGCAGCTGCTTCAGGAGTCACAGTGGGAGCCAGGGGAAGAACGGCGACACACAGCCCGCTGCCTGCTTCACCCGCTCCTCAGGGCTAGGGTCCCTTTATGTCACCCCAGTGGGGCCCTATGGTGGTGGCAGTCTGCGGGGCTCTGGCAGAAAGCGGGGAGGGACGGCCATGGTGCCAGCCCGCCTGGGTTCCAGTCCCAACTCAGCCCCTGCTCTGGGCCCGCTGCTGTCTCGTCTCCGTGCCCAGCGCGCTCAAGCAGCACGGAGCGCCTATCACAGAGGGCTGCTAGGCCGCGGCGGGACCTGACACACGGCAGGGGCTTGGAGCCGGGCTGGCACCGGGTCAGCGCTCAGCACAGGCCGGCACTGATTGTTCTCAGTATTATTTTCATAATCGCCTCATCCCACCCACAGGAAACCAAGCAAGAAGCAAGTGAACCTCAGAGAGATTATCGTTCTGTAGCTGACATGACTTAAGTGCTTGGACTGGGCACGGGCCACGGATCAGCTCACTGGATCCTCGCAGCAGCCCCTGTCGTTTCCCCCAGTTCAGAGGAGGAAACTGATCGGAGAAGGACAGGGCCTGCGACTCACATTCAGGTCTGCCTGACCCATTTCCCACCCTGCTCCCCTCTAGCAGACTGTCCCTACACTGGGAATCTCCCGTACTTCATCACGCCCAGCGGCTGACTCCTCCTCAACGTTCTACTCAGCACAGGGAAAGAGAAGAGCATCGGGAATCATCTGGAGAGCAAGCACACCGTCACCTCTGACGGGGCAGTCCTCACCTGCCACGCGAATGTCACACGCCAGAGCCAGCTCGAGGCCACCGCCCAAGGCAAGCCCGTCGATCGCCGCGATTGTTGGCACCGGCAGATTAGCTGAAACACAGCAAAGAGTTCGTGTTTCTTCGGGACGACTGTGACCTTACTATGTAATTATCTTAGACTCTTTTTTGTGAATTTACTTTTAAGAGGAAAACCATATACAGAATTTGCAGCCCGTGTGCCTTAAACAAAATAGTCATTTCCTTTGTTATTACTCTTCAAACACGCAACCATTGTGTGGAGTTCCACCAAATAAGCATGCAAGAATGTCTTTAAATCTTCCCATATCCCTGAAATACTTCCATCAATATTTTCTGCTCAATTAGCACAATCAGAGTTCTGACTTCATGATTTTTTTTTAATACTTATTGTGTTCTGTTAGTCACCATATAATACATCATTAGTTTGGGATGCAGTGTTCCAAGATTCACTGTTTACATACAACACCCAGTGCTCCATGCAATAGGTGCCCCTAGCGTCCTTTATGAGACACTGGGTTCATACAAATTTCTGTTTGAAATGACTTCGGTGTAACTGCAAAGTTCACGATCCTTTATGGGTCACCATGGAACTCGGAATGACGGTCTCGTCCGACTAAGTAATACATCTTCTCAGAGCAGACAAAAGCCGACTGGGTGGCCGCTGGGGCCCTGCCCACTAGGCTGTCACCGAGGAAGCAGCAGGACGTGCCCCAGCTAGAGACTGGCCAGGCTCTATCCAGCAGCACATTTCAGAGGGAAGAGGCTCTGAGAAGGTCCCAAGGACCCTCCCAAAAGCATGCCTGGGGAAGGGGTCAGCCATTCAAAGAGCTCAAACCAGACTTTCTTGAGCCCCAAATATTATTTTAATGAGATTTTGTAAAATGGAACATACAGACTTCATTTTTATAACTGGTTCAAAAACTAACCGATTAATTATTGTGTGAAGCAGACTTCCTCCTTATTCATTTTATTTCTGATAATGGGAATGTGAAGCGAGGCTGGCCAACCTTACTCCAGGACAAACAAAATATGGTGGCATCTCTTTGTGACTGCCCTGGTGACAAATAAGTAACAGCCACGTGGCGTGAGGGATCGGCCAACGCTCCGGGGTAACCATACCGTAATATAGAAACACAGCAAATCAACACGATGTATACCTTAAACTTACACGGTGTCGTATGGCAATTACAGCTCAATTTTTGGAAAAATAAATAAAACCGAAGCAAGGAAGGAAGGAAACAGGCTAAAAATCTTTCTCCCAAAGGTACTGTGAAATATGAAATCCCAGCCAGACAGGCGCGTTCTTCTTAAGACATACAAATCTGCCGACGACGCGGACTTTTACTCACACGTGGGAAACTGCCAGACTTATCAAGAGCAGAGTCGGAGGCGCCTGGGACGGAGCACAGACTCTCCCTGCCCCGAAGAGGTGCGCCTCGGCTGCCGGGCCCTGCCGAGCACCCGGGACGGGGAGGGCTCGAGGGGCCAGGCCCGGCCCAGAGGCGCACCCCGGGACGTCTGCACCCAGCAGACGGACGGCTGCGTCAGGCTCCACGGTCAGGAGGTAAATTTAACGAGAAAATAGTATCTGGCCATGTTTATCTGACCAAAAAAAAAGGAAAGAAAGATCAATAAGGAAATTTAAGGGCAAGTCCATCTGAGCGGCTTCCAAGACCACCTCAGGCCACGACAGGTGAGGAGGAGTTACTCCGCGACCCAACTCTCACGCCTGCCCTTCCAGGAACCTGGCGACAGAAATGACCTCCCGCCTGGGCAGTCTCAGGTCGCTCCGCTCGGAGCCCGCCCTCAGCTGCTCCCCAGCCCCCGCGCAGGACAAGCTTCCCAGGGAGGACGGGCCGGAGGACTGCACGGCCGCTGCCCCCTGTGACCACGTGCGTCCCAGGCTGCTCCGGCCCTGCTTCCCCGACACCGGGAGGCGGCCCCGTCGCCGGCGGCCACTATCGCTACCAAACTCGCCGCCGCGATGACCAAACACTAGCGCTGGGCACTCCCCCTGAACTCCTCCCTTCATCTGCCTGGAGAACCCTCTGCCGACGGTCCTGTCTTTCCAGCGCTCCTTCTCCGCCTTCCTCCTCTCCCGACACACACGCCGTCCAGGAGGTCTCGTCCCGCCCAGAACCTTGACCACGCAACACCAGGGACCCCCAAATCCCTACCTCCGACCCAAAGCCCCTGGGGCTGCACCTCCCTGCGGCCCGCCTACGCGCACAGCCCCATCGAAATGCTTCAGCTCAAAGCGGCTTCTCGCCAGGCCTTCTTCTAGATTCTATGCCGCACGTGGCAGTGTCTCCACCCACGTGAGCCGAGACCGGTGCCCGGAGTCGTCGCAGCTCACGGGCCGCAGGCCCCCTCCCGTTCCTACGGTCAGTCCTGGGTCCCCTCATTCCTCAGCAGCAGCAAGTCCCTGCCGGAGCCTCCCCTGCCACTGGCCCTTCCAACGCACCTTCCGCCGCTCCTGGGGTGTAATCTCGCTAAAACGCAAATGCAGCCACGCTACTGCCCCACTCAAAGCTGTACAGCGGCCTACTCCACACGGGATGAAAACGCAGAACACAACGAACACGGCGCAGGACGCAGCCGAGAAACTAGGCTCCGTGCAGCCGGCCGACCTCTCCTCCAGCCTCGGCCCGACTGCGCGTTGCGGAAGCTCTGCCGTCCGCCGCCTGGCGCGCCTCGCCCGCACCTGACGGTCTTCCGAGGCGCTGCTCCGGGGCCCCGGCGGCCGCATCTCCAGGGCACCCTGTCCACGCTCCGCTGGCGCAGCGCCTATCGCCTCGCCACCCACGCCCACCCACGCAACAGGGATGGCCTCCTCGCGGGCGCGGTAACACCCTTCTCCCTACCTGGGACTGCTTCTCCTGCCCCTGTGACACTAACCCTCCTGTTCTGCCCGCTTTTCTTGTCATCGTGAGCGTCCTTCACTTAGCACTCTAAAGAAATGACAGGACGACACACAGACCAATGGAGCTATGCAAAAGATAGAGTGTAAAGAGCTCCCGAGCGGGGCAGAGACCAGAAGAGGAGGGCGGTGTTCCCTCTCTGCCTGCCCCATGAAAATGCCCAGGGTACTCCCCTGCGGGCCGTGGGCTCTTCTGAGAGCAGAACCACGAGCTGCGTGGAAAGGCCGTCTCCAGTGAAACCCGGGCCTGAAACAGACGCACTCCTGCGTTCCACCTTCTGAAAACCCAAGTCCCAGCTGACAGGGGTGGGCTCATATTCTTTAGATTGCCCCTCCCCTGGCAAATAGGAACAAATGCATTTTCTTCCCGTCAAATTGTGAACCCAACATGTAGACGACGTTGAGGGTCCCAAGGAATAAGTTGACTGTAAATGACAAGAGTAATATTCCGCAAGTTCACGAGCCCCAAAGCATCCCGGTAAGCGTAGAGCAAGGTTACGACCCGTCCCCATCTGTAACATCCCTGTTACTACATCAGGGGACGGATGCCCCAAAAAGACCTGGCAAGGCTTTGCTTTACAATTCTGTTAGTTAAAGTTATCAAATAAATATCATACTTAAAAATCACACTAGCCAACATAAAGTTTAAAAGCTATTATTTTTTAGAAGTATAAAATGTCATTAAAAGGAAAAAAGAGGCACTACACGTTAAAAACACAAATAAAGGGATGCCTGGGTGGCTCCGATGGCTGGGAATCTGCCTTTGGCTTGGGTCTGGATCCCAGGGAGTCTGCTTCTCCTTCTGCCTGCTTCTGCCTCTGCTTGCGCTCTTCCTCTCCGTCTCTCTCTAACTAATAAATGAAAATATTTTTAAAAACATTTAAAATTAGGGCGCCTGGGTGGCTCAGTGGGTTGGGCCGCTGCCTTCGGCTCAGGTCATGATCTCAGGGTCCTGGGATTGAGTCCCGCATCGGGCTCTCTGCTCAGTGGGGAGCCTGCTTCCTCCTCTCTCTCTGCTGCCTCTCTGTCTACCTGTGATCTCTCTCTGTGTCAAATAAATAAAATCTTAAAAAAAAAAACATTTAAAATTTTAAAAAAGCACAAGTAAAATGGACTAGTAAATATACCCTCCTCTGATTTTAAGAGGTGCTATAGACAAACATTATGTTGATATAATAAAATGATGGGAGACAGGGCATTCAGGCTCTGCCTGGCCTGGAATAACAAGGTAGAACTAAGGAGAAATAAGCAAACGCAAACGTGCTGATCTGGGAGGTGGAGGCGGGGAGGTGGTGATATGACTTGTCTCCTGCTCAAGTCTTCTTAATCCTAAAGTGCAAGAATCAGCACTTTTCCCCTATATGCTTATATTCTTTGGAAATAATAACAATTATTTTTAAATTTGATAGTTAAAAACTGAAGACATTTTCTCAAGGGGCTGAAAGATTTTAATATTACATTTTATGTGAAGTATCTAAAATAAAATGACAAGAAGTGTAGGGTCCTTATACAAAACAAGGAAAAACAAAGAAAACAGGGTATTAACTCGCTCAAATTATTAGAAACGTAAATTATTTGCACCTTTCAGATGCTAATTAACATAAATTAGCATTACATAAAGCAGTCTATAAAATTTTTTCCTACTAAAAAATTATTTAAGAACAGCTCAATTAGCATTCAATGAGTAATTAAATTTCAACCATTTTGCAATATTATAAATTCTGAAGTTCTTTTTTTTTTTACAGGTCCAAAGCAAGGGACAGATGACAACACACTGACGAAAGATTTTGTTTATTTATTTGACAGACAGAGATCACAAGTAGGCAGAGAGGCAGGCAGAGAGAGAGGTGGGAAAGCAGGCTCCCCGCTGAGCAGAGAGCCCGATGCGGGGCTCGATCCCAGGACCCTGAGATCATGACCTGAGCCGAAGGCAGAGGCTTTAACCCACTGAGCCACCCAGGCGCCCCAAATTCTGAAGTTCTAGTGAATCAACTGTATACATCAATAAAAAATTTTTTAATTAAACTTGGTTTTGAATCTTAAATTTTATGCAATCTTAATCTTTCCCTGAAAGACGTCTCTCTTGGCAAATTTTCTTCGGGGAAAGATGAGCTATCCCAAAGCACATGCTCGCTTCACAGTTACCTCATACGCTGGTTTTTACATCCAGTATTTTTTCCGCTTGGTAGCACTAATAATCCCAGGGGACTGAATGCACACACTTCAGAAGGGCCGATTTCCCGTCCCCGAGAGCTGGGAAGCAGCGAACAGCCGTTGTGTAAGAGCACGGCTGTGTGACGCCAGAGCTGCCAGGAGCACATCCCAGCGGCAAAAGGAAGAGATCATGACTCGGCGCGTTACGCAACCAACAGGATCAGATGCTATTTTGAATTTAGTACCAGGAAATGGGCCAGGTATGACAAAGAAGATAATAATCCTTTGAAATGCTCCTAAAAATATAATTAAAAGCAAACAACTGAAGTTCTGCTATTTCAAGAGAAAGATAAAGGAGCTGCCCGGGAAGGCTCTGGTCTACTTCAGTGTCTGTAGGAGGACCCCAGTGACGGAGGGGCATTGCAGTCAGACCAGGAACGAAGGGGAAAGGGTAGAGTAGGCCTACTTCCAGCTCCAAGAAAGAAACCATACGTAACAGGTTTCCAGAAAAAGAGAGATTCAATTATTAAGGGAAAACACTAGTGTCAGTTGTGATTTTTAAATATGGCTTTGACTGAAGGATCGTGTTCTTATACAAAATGGAAACATTTCATAGGAAATGCTCATATAGCATCCTGGAAGTCTGACGTTATTGTTATCATTCAAAAAGAATAGAAATAAAATCCAGGTTAACTGAAAATTATAATAAATCCCTAATTATCACGAATTCCAACTCCAACCCTCACTTTCACGCATCCTCTCCCATTCCCATCACCAGTTTCAAAGGAGCCACAGAAACAAAATACAACCACTCCCAGCCAAAGCGTGCAGGGGCTGCGCTTCTGGAGCCCAGCCAGGACCTCTGAGCAAGAAGGAACCAACCCGGATGCCAACACATACTCACGCCTCATCACAGCTGGGCTCGAGGCCTGTCAACAGGAGCCACTGTCCCCAGGAGCCAGGGGGCGACCACTGTGCAATCTGAGAAAAGATGCTTGATTTTCTTAGCCCTACCTCTTCTTCACCTGTCTTAATCTTCCATATGGCGCCTTTGGACTGAACATGGAGAATGTGCTTACGAGGGGGGTTCACTGTCCTAAGCACCTTACGAACATCACTCAACCCTCCTGCCAGAGTTGTGACCTCAGCAGTACTCTGACCTTCACTGCTGATGGGGACACAGGGCAAAGCAGCTGCCATCGCTTGCCTGCTGCAGCCGCAACTGGAGTCCCGCTGGCCCGACGGCCCATCACCAGCTCTCACAGCCTCGACCCAGAGCCCGGGACCCAGGCCTCAGCTCTGCAAGACAACAGTCCAGCCTGCCTCCAGGACCTGTGACTATGCATCCGAGGGAAGTCTGACAAGCACAGTGGCTCTGAGCTCTGCTGTCCGTTGACTAGAACAGATTTCCGACTTGAGGCTTCCCCGCAAACCTCCAACCCAGACTGTCCCCAGTGCAGGACTACAGGTTAGCAGACGAGGGCCAACACCAGAGCATCCCTTTCCGACCAAACTTCCAAAACAAACAGGGGGACACAGAGGAGGGGAAGCAAGGTTAAGCTCCCCCCAACCCCAGCCTTGTCTGGAAGAATATACTAAACAGAACTGAGTGGTGACTTCATTGTCAACTGACCCAGGTGTTCACGACAACGAATGAACGACTGAATGAGAGCGAGCGAGCGAGCTCTTGGAACGTCAAATGCTGACTGACGTGATACATGGAGGGATTTTCATTTCTGATGAAAACCTGATACTACATGTGGTTTACTATTACCTGGTAGGAAAAAAATACACCCTTCCTGTCGGGCTCCAAGAACTCCAGGCTCTGTATCCTTGCTTTGCAAAGCACGGTCTCTGGCCCAGCAGCGCTAGCATCACCTGGAGCCTGTTGAAACGTACAGCCCCAGGCCCCCCCCGGAGCTGCACGTGAACAAGATCACGGGGGAAGTACTAGATACCCAGATATCGACGGGGAACCTGACCGCCTCACCATCCTGCAGGAAAACATGCTGCCCCAACAGAGAGAGGGAGCAGTCAGAGCGCTAAGTCTTTTGGTAAGACCCATAAATACAAAGGTGGAAAGGCCTCTGCACGAGGGTCTGGGGCAGCTCTGTGCGCTACACCATAGGACGGAACCAGCTACTGACCCACCCGTACCAACCATCAATGAACCGCAAGGAAAATGTGCTGCAAGATGACATGCAAATTAATACAAACTGGGCTCCATTTATTAAAAATTCTAAAAATGGAAACTAGTCTCCAGTGACGGAACGCAGCTCAGCAGTTATCTGAGGACAGGTAAGGAACGGGAAGGGGCAGGGGAAAGGGATCACTGCGTGCCATGAAGAAACTTCTGGGGTGACGGGCATGTTCACCACCTTGGTTGGGGCGATGTTTCCAGAAGTCAAAATCAACACACAGTACATGCCAATACGTACAGCTTCTTATATGCCACTTACAACTCAACAGGTCCGCAATAACACAAAAATGATAAATCCAAGAGGATAAAGTAGACTTCTGGGTCTTTGAGAAACAGGGTTCAACTAAATTTATAATCTATGTTTATTTTTATAGATATAATTTAAAATCAAGCAACAAAGGTGTGAATCAATTCAAATTATAAAGAAAGAGCATTGAGAAAAAAGGTGAGAAAAGTGAAAGGGAATGGTCTGGTGTCTTCACACTGAAATATACCTGCCGTACAGCATCACACAAGCACCGGGTGAAACACAGTGATTCAACAACTCTGTAAACAGCTCAGTGTCCGCTCCCCACAACAGGTCTGGTGACACCAGTCGCCATGAACATCACCACATGACTGCGCACTCCGTACCCTGGACTCTTCGCCTTCAAGACTTCCTGACTTGCACCTACAACCCTGCACCTCTTCGCCCTTGTATCTCTTGTGCGCGTTCCCTGCGCCCTCCGACAATCCCAGTTTGCTCTCCGTATTGAAGCACCTGGTCCTCCATTTGTTTTTTTAGATTGCACATACAAGTGAGATCACACGGTGTTTGTCTCTCTCTGTCTGACCAGTCTCACATAGTATGATACCCTCTAGGCCCGTCCGTGTTGTCGCAAATGGGAAGGCGGCACTGTTTTCTGTGGCTGGTAACAGTTCACTGTGTGTATGCGCACACTGCATCTTCTTTATTCGTCCATCAATGACAGTTAGCTTGTTTCCATATCTTGACTATTGTAAATGCTGCTGCAATACACAGGGCTGAAGATACCTTTTCAAATTAGCGTTTTCGTTTTCTTTGGGTAAATCCCCAGTACTTACTGGATCATATGGTGACTCTACTTTCAGTTTTTTGAGGAACTGCCATACTATTTCCCATACTGGCTGCACTAATTTATATTCCCACCAGCAGCAGACAAGGGCTTCTCTTTTGCCCCGTATTTACCAAAACCTGTTACTTCTCGTCTTCGAACCAGCCATTCTGACAGGTATAAAGTGGTATCTCATTGTGGTTTGGATTTGCACGTCCCAGATGAGTGATGTGGGGCAGCTTTTCACATCACTGCCAGCCATCTCCATGTTTTCTTCGGAAAACGTCTGTTTAGGTCCTCTGCCCGTTTTCTAATCAGAATGGTCTTTGCTCTTGAGTTGCAGGAGTTCCTCAGATATTCTGGACGCGGTGCCATGTCAGACGTACAGCATCTGCAAACATCTCCTCCCCGTCAGGAGGCTGCCTTCTTGTTTTTCAATGGCTTCCTTGCTATGCAAAAGCTATTTGTTTTGATGGAGTCCCAATAGTCTACTTTTGCTTGTTTCCCTTGCCTGAGGAGACATGTTCACGAATGTAGGGTTCTCGGTAGTGGGGAGGGAAGAATTTAAAACTGGAAATATACCGATTCTGTCACTGCTCACAGTAAGAGGTCAACAACACTTTCCAAAGAAAAGAACTGAGTACAGTATGTGAAGTTATGTCAGGAATGAGCAGCTGAGGGACGCCTGGGTGGCTGAGCTGGTTAAGCGTCCGATTCTTGATTTCGGCTCGGAGGTCATGATCTCAGGATCCTGAGACCGAGCCCCATGACCCGCCATGCGCTCTGCTGGGGAGTCCACTTGGGAGTCTCTCTCCCGCTACTCCTCCTCTGCATGCACACTCACTGTCTCCCTCTCTCAAACAAATAAATCTTAGAAAGAAAGAAAGAAAGAAACCCACAGACAGAATCCAAAGAAAACCACACAGCATACTTAATATGATCTTTTAAATGTGAAATCACCAAAATCTGAAGGCACAGAAAATCATGACAGACGTTAAGACGAAACGTATCAATACATTTAAAGATGCTAAATTCATCTAGCAAGGAAAAGACTCCATATGGATCATAAAGCAAAACCCAATTACAAGTACTACATTAGAGAAACATCTAGAACAAGAGAGAAAATAAAATTTTAAAAATCTGAAGGATGGGTATGGTGTATCCCAGAGTCAAATACAAAGAAATCATCTCATGATCTTAATAAGTAATGGGCGACATTTGAGTAAAAGCATTAAACGGGCAAAGAGAAGCACTTTACTGGGCTTAATAAAGGAAAAGTCCACAAGGAAGGTCTAGCAGCAACAAAATGTCTACTACGCACAAAACAACACAGCAGGGGCACCCACAAAGCAAACACACGGGAAACAACAAATTCATCACAGCACAACTGTTACAGCCCCTCTCGGGCCATTATATGATAATTAAACTAAAAACCAAAACAAAAATACCCGCTGTTCGGGGACAGAAAATACAGATGGGCTGCAGGCACAGAGTCTTCCCCGTTTTAGTGGCTGGGCAGAGACCGCAGGCTCCACGTGTGAGGCCGGGTCCGGCGGAAGGGCAGGCCCTGGCCCCTGCCTCCAGAGGTCGTTCCCAGCCAGGCTGCCTTCCCTCCTGCCAAGTGCCCGGTGTGCACGGCTGCACAGAGAAGTTACACAGACACAGCATGACAGAAATGGGTCCCACACTCTCCCGACTACGGCCCCTATATTCCTTCTGCCCCAACAAATTATTTATTAAGATGGATAGCATAAAAAGAAACGGGCTTATCCGTAGCTCAGCTATCCCCTGCTTCTTCCCCGGAGCACCAGTCCTCCTCCACGCCCGTGTGAAAGTGCCCTGTGAGTCAGTCCCCCAATGCTGGCGCTGGGCTAACTGCCACGGACGACTTCAGGGCCAACCCGGTGCCGCTGGGCAGGCAAGCCGGCCTGACACGGGAGAGCCAAGTGAGCAAGCCTCCCCGCCAACAGATGGGAGCCACAGCCTCTGACTTAGCTGTAGCAGCGATCAAGAGAGCATCCTGCCCCTGTTTCTATATTTTTCAATTTTTTCCAGACCTTACAAAGAAGGAGGATTTCTATTTATTAAGGTTCCCTTAGATACCATAAATGGATGATGTTTTCTGCACTGTTGTCATGGTAAAAAACTAAGAATTATCCAAATGTCCATCAATGAAGGAAATAATTACATACATTATGGTATGTTCTATAGCAAATAATACAAGGAAACAATTCTTTTAAATGCAATGGTAAAACATTCCACACTACAGAATGCTAGACTCCAAACTATTCCCAGAAATAATTTTTCAAATACAATGTTTATCACACAAAGGATAATCAAGAAAACAAGCTATTGTAGGAAAAAACATTAAGAAAACACCCATACAAAACTGAGATCCATAATCTTCAAACGCTGACTCTCAAATAAAGACATGAAGCCAAGCATGAAACCGTACATGACAGAAAGTGACACAACAGTTTTTTAAAAGAACGGAAAAGTATTGTAAAATGAAATAATAAACTGAATGTTCATAACGAACTGGCTGCAGCTTACGAGAAGACCAGTGAAGCGGTAAGGTGGAGTGCAAGGGAAAGACGGGAGGAGAGACACACACACACAGGAAGAAGGTCTGACATGAGCCCAATCGGCAGAAAATAGTGACCCAAACGTCCCTTGTCATGGGTTTAAAAGAAAGCAGCAAATGTAAACTGAAGAAAAAAAAACTAATGAAAATCAGGATGGAAATTAATAAAACAGAAATAAGAGACAGGATTAACAAAGCCCAAAACAGATTTCTGAAATGTGTGCTAGATAAACCTATGGGGAGGCGGATCCCAGGAGCGGAGAGAATGAGCGTGCCAGCCAGCAGGCTCAGGAGTGAGAGGAGACAACCCGGCCAGACTCCTCAGAGACACTGAGAGAACGTTATCAATGGCTTCATACTGATGCATTTGAAAATCTAGTTGAAAAAAAAAAAAGAAAATCTAGCTGAAATGGATAAATTCCTAGAAAAGTATTAATTTTCAGAAATAAAACTTAAAAACAGACAACTTATTTATACGGTCATTTTCATATATATGTCTACATATAATCTAAGTCAATGTATGCATACAAATATTTATTCACGGAGAAGCCAAGAAAAGGCCGACAAATACTAAAATCATTAACTATTAAAATAACAAATCGGGGCACTAGCAGTAATTACTTATGTGGACAGAAAGGGAATGGAGAACAGCTGCTGAAAGAAGTTCTAATTTTTTCATTAAACACACATTCAGATATTCCTTATGGAATTCAAAGCTAACAAACATAAGAAGGCCAAGAAACAACGCAAGTATTTCCCTCCTTCCCTTAAAAAAAGAATGAAAGTGAAATTCTAGAATATTCCAGGGTAATATTTTAGAGTAAGTGACAGAACTCAGTTGATAAGCCTGCTTCTGTGGCTATATTTAGCAAAACAGTATAATTTCCACACCACCATCCAAAATCAGAATGTGATTAATACCCAGTGGAAGTCAGCAAAAGCAACAGAATTCGGAAAAGGGAACAAGAGAGATTCTAAGTTGCAAAGGGAAGTGCAAGCTCTATTCGAAGCTATGACTCAGGAGGCGGGGATGGTAACACTTCCAAGGGAAAACAACCGGCTCCCAGATACTTACGCCAGTCTTCCGTCAGGATGACGAAAGGATGAAGAAAACGGAAAGCAGGATCTGGAAGTTACCACTTGGAAACTAGCAAGTACAGTTAACACCAGTGTTCCATCAATCAAGCCCTCACATACCGTAACTGAGTTCTTCCAATTTTTACTTATTACATCAAGTTAGGGGGAAAAGATACAAATACAGGCTGGAAGGCATCTAATTTAACAAAACTAATTATTTAAAAAATCTCCTTGACCTTCAAACAAACAAAAAAAGGCACAGTGAACGTAAATATTTTGGGTCAAGCTGGAAGACTGACAATTCCGCAAACCTTAAAAATGTTCTTTAGTGGGGCGCCTGGGTGGCTCAGTGGGTTAAGCCTTTGCCTTCGGCTCAGGTCATGATCTCGAGGTCCTGGGATCGAGCCCCGTATCCGGCTCTCTGCTCCGCGGGGATCCCGCTTCCCCCCGCCCGCTGCCTACCTCTTGTGATTTCTCTGTCAAATAAATAAGTAAAAATCTTTAAAAATAAATAAATAAAGGTTCTTTACTAAGAGTTCTTCATACATCTAAAAACCAAGTCAAATAACCAGAGCATAGCAGAGAAAATGCAGCAAGGACACAAGCTTTCCAGCCAGACGTGGTGGCAGTCAATGTGGCACTAGGGAAGTCCTTTGACAGTACGCCCTGTTTCAGGTCAACCGATACACAAAAAGCGTCTGAAAAAGCTCCGAACGGTGTCACGGTGATGAGCTATCAAACAAGAAAAATCAATCACAGTTCGTAGAAGCTCAGCGCACTTGGGCAATGGATAAACTTCACTTAGATTCCACAGCAAATAAGCACCTCATGGCAACTCGTTTGGGCCAAGGATAAACTGAGATGATGTGGGACTTTGTAGGAATCGGGCGTCTGTAGTCAAAGGGCCACTTGAAAGGGCATACCTGGAACTGCACGCAAGCCCTCTGCACTCCTCACTCAAGACTCTCTGAACGTTACAATGGGACCCCAGGGAGCACTAAGTGGATTTCTAGCTCTACAAAGCACAGGCCTTAGTGTGACGCGTTACGTGACTAAAAAGGACACAGTGACTAAGTGCATGAAGTTCACCAGCACACTTCCTAACCTTTGTAAAATGTCACCCACCTGACTCATGTTTAAAGGCTCCGCATCGGACGTCAGAGACTATGAAGACACAGTAAATCAGACTTCATGCTTCAAAGAAAGGCATGTACACATTTTCAAGGAAAAAAGAAACCTTCCAAATGCCCTCACCTATGGTTTACTTAGAAGAAATCAAACTCTATCAAGCTTTCATCCATAACCAGGACAAGTTTCAGGTAACCAGTTCTTTCCGCAAGGACCTACACCAGAAAGCCCAACAGTCAGACTAAGGGGCCGTCGGACACGGCCCAAGGGCGGAGCGCTCCCACCGTGGCCCCCGGCCAGGAAGCAGCTGCCCACAGCCCCAGCGCTCACCCCCCGCGGCACCCCCCAGCACCCCCGCAGCAACCCCCAGCACCCCGCAGCACCCCCCCAGCACCCCGCAGCACCCCCAGCACCCCGCAGCACCCTCCCAGCACCCCGCAGCAGCCCCCAGCACCCCCGCAGCACCCCCGCAGCACCACGCAGCACCCCTGCACAGCACCCCCCAGCACCCCCCGCAGCACCCCCGTAGCACACTTGTACACGCACCCGTGCGTCCCGCACCGCCAAATCCCGCCGGCCGGCCTCCCCAGGCGCCCGCCCGGACAGGTCGGCAGCGTGTGACCGAGGCCTCCCACATCACACTTTCTTCGCTTGGCTCCCAGAGAACGGTTTTCCCCCTAGGTCTCCTTCTGAGTCTCCTTTCTGGTTCTTTTCATCCCAGTCTTGAAACATTAAAATGCTTCAGCTGCATTTTAAAGGGTCACTAAGGAACATGGATTCTACAAGTGAAAACTCTCGTGAAGACCTACTTTAAATTCTCTCTTTATCATTAGATGACGACGTTTAGAGACCTCGACCTGTGAAGAGAGTAGACTAGCCCCTCTCAGAGTGTCCATTTGAGAGAATTCTGAATGTTTTCTAGCTATTTACGAAACGCCATCCAATGAGTCAAGACTGGCCATCAGGAAGGAAGGAACACCTCTGCAGCCTACGCTCCGCATCACTAATTTGCACAGTGGGCGTCCCAACAGTGGTAAGCCCATGTCACAAGGGAAAACAGGAAGGAAGGTGCACAGGGTGCAGATGGAGAAGGGGTGATAAGTTAAGGATCAGCAGCTTTCAGTAGATCTAGATCATCTCATGTCTGAGCAGCTGGGATGGCCTGCTCAGGCGTCAGATTTCAAAATAACCCGTTACTGCTTCCAACCTAGGCATCCCCTGAAAGGGGGAGGGACTGGAAACAGTGATTAACCTTTTAGATAACTGAGAATTCACCATTTCTTTACAATGGAACATCTCAAAAAGAGCCTTTTTTCTTTGAAAAGAGCAACAGAACCAAGTTTTGTTCTAGGACTTTGGAGTTACTTTTTAAGAAGAGCCTAAGAAGCTAGGTACATTAAGTAAGGAATTTAGTGACTGTGAATAAAATACAGAACTTCTTCCAGATCTATATTTTAATAACACAGAACAACTTTCAAATGAGTCCCGTACCCGTAAGTTCCTTACAGACTCTTTCATTAAAAACAAGCAGGGCACAGTGGTCACCCATGGTCAAGAAGAAAGTCCATGGCCCTTGAGACCCCAGAGAAAGATTCTCCAGGTGTGGAAAATGCAAAGGTAACGGAGCAAGAGGAAAAAGTGGTATCAGACAGGCAGGATATACGCTGATGCACACCTTTACTGATAGGGCCACAATGGCTGTGACAACCAGCTCACAAAATTCTTGAAGAACAGCAATCATCCTACGCCTCTAGAAACAGGCATCAACACATCTGTGTACGAAAGAGCCCCACGAGTGCAAGGGAGCGTCTCACCTGCCGCATCCACTCACATCCTCCAGGCAAGACCTGTCCGCAGACCAGTGACCTCCAGAAGCCCTGTTTGATGGAAAAGCAACTGGCCATGTCAGCAGAACTGGTGGGGAAGGACCAACAAGAAGGCCGGAGGCCTATGTGCAGAATCCGGTCCATAAACCAACTGCGTTTGACATCCAAAGGGTTTTTTCCTCTCCCCTGAAAACCGAACAACTAGGAGATTTTTTCTAAAGAATCTAGAATTCTGGCTTCTCCTGAAAATAAGGATCCAGGTAGAAAATAAAAATTATTCAAAAAATAACACTGGAAATATCTGCAGAATTCAAGATAGAGGAGTATTTTAAAAACTGATCTAATCTGGCAAATGTGAAGAATGAATATGGCATGCCCATGTAAGGAAGCATAATAACAAGACGTCCCCAGGACACCAACGTAAGATCTGTGGCAGCACGCCCTCCGCCTGAGTGTTCCTCGCCGACTCCCCCAGCTGCCTTCCCAAACCCAGCCGTCCTGACTGCTGAGACTTCTCCGCTAATCCCTCGCATTTCGCCTGTGTGTGTGCCTGAATGTGACTTCATATACACACACTTCTAAATTATACACTGCTCTGTATGCTTTTAGCTTGATAAAAAGTACCTCGTCTTAACTCAGTGTTTCGAAGACTCCCCGGGCTGCTGCGCCTGCAGTCATTCGTTTACGCACCGCACAGCCGCACAAACGCACAAGGCCACGCATCCCTTCCCCGGCACTGAGAGCTGGCTGTCTTCAGCTTTTTGTTACTGACAATATTGCTACTATGGAATCTTTCTCTTATGTTCTGGCATAAGCTTCCCAAGGACACATGCACAAAATGCACAAACTCCAAGTAGCAAAACACCCGTTGAGTCACGTCAGGTATTTTTAAAAATAAAAGAGCACAGTATCCAAATGCAGTGCACAAAGAAAGGTTATTATTTTCATGAACCGTTGCTGCCCAGCCTCTGTGCTTACCGGGACCAACTTTACTATGGGTCCAACAAAACCAGTGTCAAGGGGCTCAGGCTAACCCTCCAGGTAAGTGCCTTCTAAAGAAGTGAACTTTCGAGGTCTCGTGGAATGTAAACGTTCAACTTCGGAAGATGGCACCAAACTGTCCTCCTTCACACTCACATCAGCTCGTGCTCCGCTTCTCCACTAGCTACTGGTGGTTTCAGGCACGAGAACACGCGGCTTATCCGACGGGCGTGAGAAACAGGACTCTCGTGCTGTCTTGCACACTCCGAGGCGGCAGGCTGATTCATGGGTGCGCACACGCACGCACCTCGGCAGCTGCGTGTTCCAAGTATGTCTTCCCAGTCCGTGGCTTTCCTTTCTACTTTCTTTATCGCACCTTCTAATGAACAAATGTTCTGAAGTCTAATTTGGTAAAATTTATAAACCTTTCCTTTTAGGGGCTGTATTTTGTGTTTAACAATTTTACTCTATCAAGATCATAGACGTTCACTTTATCTCATGAATGTGGTCAAGCCTCTGGGGTCCCCAGCAAATGCTTCCTCTCTCCTGTGACAGTCCCCCCATTTACATGTCTGCTGGGCTTCTGCATGCCACTCCACGGTCCATCTGTCTATCCCAAAGCCCATAATGTACCAACTTAATTTACAAATCTTTAACATAAGTCTTGAGTGCCGATAAGGCTAGGCCCCTTTTCTTCTTCTTTAGGAATGTTTGGCTTCATTATGCTTCATTATGCTCATCAAATTCCTCACAAAATTCATGCTGAGAACGTAAGTGCAATTACATTGAATCTGTAAATTGACTCATTTGTGAGAATCATCTTCTTGATACTGTATCCTCCTATTCAAGAAGATAGTGTCTCCGTTTACTCTTTTTAACATCTTCTGACAAAGTTTCATAATTTCACAACAGCTTACATATATTTCTAGATTCATTTTTGTTCCTGCTGTCAGTGGTATCTTTTCTTGACGGACATTTCTTGGCTGTTGCTGGTAAAGAACAATTAATTATTTTTAAATACGGATCTTATATTCGGCTCTCTTGAGACACTCATTATTCTGAATAATTTGTTGATCCTTTTAGATTTCAACCAAGATAATCATACCACTTGAGACAGGCAGTGCTGTATTTCTTCCTTGCGTCATTCTTTCATTTCTATCTTCCTGTCTTTCTACACAGGCCAGGATTTTCAGAACACTGCTGAACAGAGGTGGTAACAATGGGCCTTTTGTTTCTTCCGGATTTGGGAAGATTACTCCTATGTTTTACTGCTAAGAAACAGATACCTCTCATCAGGCTAAGGCTAACAGATACCTCTCATCCCTTCTAGTTCTCGTCTGCCTTGACCTTCTTCTAAGGAGGGATTTGACATCTCTCAAATTCTTTTCATTAATCTACTAAGACAAAACATGAGTTTATTTTAAATGACTAATGTCAAGACTTTCAAATGGGAACCTCCTCCTCCCCCTTATATTCCTGAGAAAATCCAACTTGGTCTTTTTATTTTTAAACCTATTGGATTTCATCCACGTTCCTAAGCAAGACGGGCTCCTCTCACTTGCTGTTCTATTGTTTCTGTCACAGGTACATGTGAAAGTCATACTAATCAAAAACACTGAGTTTAGGAATAAGCTCTCGCTGTGCCGTTGTGCGGGGGAGTCTGTGTAAGGCTGCACCCGTCCCGCACGGCAGCGACAGGCACATCACTGAGCCTGTGAAGCTAGGCCTGGTGCTCTCTGTGAGCGGACCTCCAACCGCCACTCAGTCCCTCCGGTGGGAACAGGGTTATTCCAGAACACGACTCCTTCTTGAGACAGGAACTTCTTTACTGGCACAAAGACTTCCGCAGCACTTCTTACAAGCTTCAGTCTCTGGGAATCACATCCCTCCTTCCACAGTAACATCTACCGTCCAATACCCTTTCCGCCTCGGTTCAGAGGCCCGGCCCCAGGCAGACTCCCACAGCGCACTCCAGCTTCCACCTCATTCATTTCTTAGCCTTGTCAATCGCCTTCCTTCACCTTTCTCTGGATGCATAACGTTTTAAGGCAACGCGTAGCCACTTACTGCCGGTGGTTTTCCCTTGCCAGTACAGGCATTTAAAGTTAGGACCCTCCCCCCCTCAAACTACCACTTTAACCAAATCTCAAAAATCTGGATATACAGTAATTTTACATTCATTCGGTCTTAGTACTTTTTCCTTTAATAGTTCCTTCTTTGACCAATGATTAACTTAACAGTTCTTTTTTTAATTTACAAATATATGGTCTTTAAATCTCTAAATTGGGTTATTTTATTTCTAATTTAGTTGCATTATGAACAGAGAACATGGTCTCTATGTACTAATCTTCTGAAATTTAACAGAGACTTTAGGGTCCCGCACACGATTCATTTTTGCAAATGTTTTGTGTGCTCATGAGAAGTACACATATTTGGGGTTAAGGGTCTACTAAGTCAACTTTGATATGCACATTGTTCAAATCTTTATTTTTAACTTTTGTCTTTCAAACTCATGATAAGTTGGGAGAGATGAGCTGAAATCATCCACAATGATGAAGGATTTGCCAATTTATCCTGTATATATCCAATATAACTTCATTGATTTGTATACTTTTAGATCTCTGTTTTCAGAAACATACAAGTTTAATCTTCTGGAAAATTTAACCTTTTAGTACATGCAGTGTCCTTCTCTTACTACTAATGGTTTTTGTCTTAAAGAGTATGACTAGTAATCTCCTCGTATGAAAAAGACTACAACAGAAGCGGCTACTATTAACAATACACAGTTTCTTAACCAAACCCGAACATCCATGTCTTTAACAACAAGTTTAGTCAACTGACATTATGGTAATTGCCAGCCTTATTTCATCTCATTATTTAATTCGTCCTAAGGTTGTACCCCTTTTACCCTCTTAACATTTTGTTAAGGTTTGATGAACTTTCTTTTGGTTTTTGTTTTGTTTTTCTTACTCTGCTCTCCACTCTCCAACCTCCAACCCATTTGTAAGAATTATGCTCCATTCCTGCTCCATGAATAATACCTTAAACTCCCTAGCAAAGGACACAAAGACCTTAAAACCTTTAAACCTCCAAAATGCAAAAATCAAAAAGGCCCGAACCAACCACGGAGCAAGTTATCCAAATCAGAACTGGAAATCAGTAGATTAAAAAAAAAAAAAAAAAGTGGAAGACTAGAATTCCCAACAACAGGAAAAATAAAGAAGACAGGAGACATCTGAGATAGATAAATGGATGCACGGAAAGAAGGGAGGGAGGAAGGGAGGAAGAGAGTGCCTGTTTCAGTAAAACCTGTGAGCTAATATGATTTCTATATTTTTAAGCAGCTGGATAAAAGGAAACAAATTAAATAAACTGTTTCATAACACATGGAAACTATTTAAAAGTTAAATTCACAGTGCATATAGTTTTACTGAAACAGAGAAACACACATTTGTTTACATTTTGTCTGTGACTGCTTCAGCACTATCTGTCAAAGTTGAATACCTAGTACAAGACAAGGATGTCTCCTGTCACTAGTTTTTTTCAACATTATACTAAAAATCTTTGCAAATGTAATTAAACAAAAAAAGGAAATGAAAGGTAATACAGACTGAGAAAGAAGACATCAAACTGTCTTTGCTTGCAAATGACCTGACTGTCTACAACACAAAAGATATGAAAGAATTAACCAAAAAGTTTGTGGAACAAATACACAATTATACCAAGGCTGCAAGACATAGGGTAAATATACAAAAGTCAATTATTTTTCCACATACCAACAAGGAACGAGTGGAATTTGAAATTAGAAACACAATACCACTTACATTAACATCCCTCATAATAAAATACTTAGTATAAACCCAACAAAATGTGTACAAGAGCTACATGAGAAAAACTATAAAACTAATGTATGAAATCAAAGAACTAAATAAATGGAGAGATAGTCCATGTTCATGGACAGAGGATTCTGTATTTTCAAGGTGTCAGTTCTTCCTAATTGGAATTATAGATTCAATGCAATCCCAAGCAAAATCCCTGCAAGTTATTTTGTGGCTATCAACAAACTAATTCCCAAGTTTATGTGTAGTGGCAAAAGACCCAGAATAGCCAATACAGTATTACTGAAGAAGAAAAAGGTTGTGGCACTGACACTACCCAGCGTCTAGACTCACTGTAAAGCTACAGCAAACAAGCCAGTGTGGTTATTGGCCAAAGAACAGACAAAGGGACCAAGGAATAAAACAGAAAGCCCAGAAACAGACTCCCATAAATCAACTGATCTTTGACAAAGACAAAAAGACAATTCAACGGAGGAAGATAGCTTTCCAACAAATGATATTGAAACAGCAACATTCTCAAGCAAAATCAGGAATCTACACACAAAAAGGCCTTACGCCCTTCACAAAAATTAACTCAAAATGGATCACACATCTAACTTTGTGAAGCACAAGACTATAAAACTTCTAGGAGATGACAGAGAAAACCTAGAGGACCTCACAGACAAAGAACTTTTTACTTACAACACCAAAAGCAAAATCCATGAAGGAAAAAATGAACTGGACTTCACTAAAATGAAAGACTTATTACAAAAGATAACATCATGAGAATAAGACTACAGCGAAAGTTACAAGCTGGGAGAAAACACAGAATTTTCTGATATTTGATAAAGAGCTATTATCTAATACCTACAAAGAACTCTAGAACTCAACAAGAAATACAAACAACTGGGCCAAAATCTCGACAGACCCCTCACCCTGGGTATACAGATCGGAAATAAGCAGATGAAAAGATGTTCCACATCATGGATCATCACAGAAATACAAATTAAAACAAGATACCACTATACACCTATTAGCATGGCTAAAATCTGGAACACTGATATCAAATGCTGACAAAGATGTGGAGCTACAGAAACTCTCATTCATTGCTGTGGGAATGCAACATGGCACGCTCACTTTGGAAGACAGTTAGGCAGGGTTTTTTTGCAAAACAAAACACTCCTGCCATTTGATCCTGTAATTATGCTTCCTGTTATTTTCTCAAAAGCGTTGAAAACCTGTGTCCACACAAAGATGTTTCTATGAAATAAGGATATTTCTAGCAGTTTTATACAAAACTGTCAAAACTTGGAAGCCACCACGATGTCCTTCAGTAGGTAAATGGGTAAATGAACTGTGGTCCATCCAAACAGTGGAGTATTTTATTCTGCACCAGAAACACAAACAACATTAGAAACACATAACATACAAAGGCATAAAAAGGGAGAAAACTTTCAAGTGAAAGAAGTGAAAGTGAAAGTGAAAGAAGCCAATCTGAAAAGGATACATACTATATGATTCCAACTATATGACATTCCAGAAATGGGAAACCAGGGAGAGAGTAAAAACGGGTTGTCAGGGGAGATGGGAGGACATGCTGAGCACAGATCATTTTTAGGGCAGCAAAATACTCTCTATGGCACAATAATGATGAGTACATGCCATTATATACTTACCCAAACCCACAGAATGTGCAATACCAAAAGTGAACCCTAATGTAAACTATGAGCTCCGCATGATTATGGCATGTCAGTGGAGGTTCATCAGTTGTCAGACATGTCCCAGTCTAGTGTGGGATGCTGGTAACAGGGAGGCTGTGCATATGTGGTGATAGGAAGTGTAAGTCTAGACCTTCCCCTCAATTTTGTTGTGAACCTAAAAGTGTCCTAGGAAAAGAGTCTTTAAGAAAAAAAAAATTGCAGAGCCACAAAATAGACCATACAAAGCCTAAGACAGTATCTGTCCCTTTAAGAAAAAGTGTGCCTGCCCGGGTTTAATATATTAAATGAGTAGATTAGGTCAAGACACTTAGTTTCTATCTGCCCCTCCAAATCTCAGTAAGTCTCCACAAAAGACAACTTAAAAATTTCATGTCCAGGGGCGCCTGGGTGGCTCAGTGGATTGAGCCTCTGCCTTCAGCTCGGGTCATGATCTCGGGGTCCTGGGATCGAGCCCCGCGTCGGGCACTCTGCTCGGCGGGGAGCCTGCTTCCCCCTCTCTCTCTGCCTGCCTCTCTGCCTACTTGTGATCTCTCTCTCTCTGTCAAATAAATAAATAAAATCTTTAAAAAAAATTTCATGTCCATTGTAATGTTGTAATAAAAAGTGTCATTAACAAAAATTGGGGAACTCATGGGACAGAAAAAGGTAGACTGCATTAGGATTCAGACAGAAATGCTACAGCTACAATCACTGAGAAGAAAATGCTACGGCAAAAATAGAAACGGTTCTTCATTTAAAAGTCCCAGAAAATTCTAATTTCAAAATCAATATAACAAAAAGAAGCTTGGAGAAAGCATCAAGGTAATGTTTACAACTGGACAGTCTTGGCCACTCCTCCACCACACATACAAAGTTAAAGACAACATCAACCTCTACGTCCAAGATCAGGCTCTCTGACCAACATGGAAACCAAGTCCATGCTCTGTCTCAGGGGACATCTGATCTGACCATAAGGCTGGAAACGAAGGGAGAAGCAAAGCAGAGCTACTAGAAACAGCCGCACGGGATTTCAAAAAGGTAGAAAGGTGACAACAACCATTCTAGAAATCAAAACAAATATATTCTAAAACTGAACTCTAAGACACAAAAAATAACTGTAACAAAACCACACAAGACCCCCCAAAATGTTACACGGTCAAATTCTACCCAACTGAAAGAACAGATGACTGCCCTGCACAGCACAGAGAAAAAGACAGAAAGCTTTTCACCTCATTCTACGAAGTTAAACAACCTTGATACTAAACCAGAAAAGGGTAACAGGCAAAAAAGGAGCTAGAAGACTGATCACAGCAAAAGACATAAAAATTGAATCCCCCGGGACGCCTGGGTGGCTCAGTTGGTTAAGCAGCTGCCTTCGGCTCATGTCACGATCCCAGCGTCGTGGGATTGAGTCCCACATCAGGCTCCTTGCTGGGCAGGGGGTCTGCTTCTCCCTCTGCCTGCCTCTCTGTCTGCCTGTGTTCGTTCGCTCTCTCTCCCTCTCTCTCTGCCAAATAAATAAATTTTAAAAAAAAATTGAATCCCCCGTTTATATTAAAAACCACTATAACCACTAAGCACCATGACCAGGTAACGTTTATTCTAGTGACCCAAAGCCAGCACAGCATTAACAACGCTATGAATACAGTCTGGCCTGGTAAAGGCTAAATAAGATGAATTCTGATATACAGCAATCACAGCTAACCCTTGAACAGCACAAGTTTGAACTGTGCAGGTCCCTTTATACAGAAATTTTTTTTAGTAAACATAGGACAGTACTGCAAATGTATTTTCTCTTCCTCATGATTTCCTTAGTAACATTTTATTTTCTCTAGCTTATGTTCTTCTAAGAACTTTATTATATTAATATTAAAATATTAGTGAAGTGTTACTACTTTATTTAAGAATATACTACATAATACATATAACATGTCAGATATGTGTCATCAGCTGTTTCCGTCATCAGTAAGGCTTCTGGCCAAGAGGAGGCTTCTGTAGTTAAGTCTTGGGGGAGCCAAAAAGTAATACACATCATTCAGTGCGCCCCACACTATTACAGGGTCAACAGTATAAATACCGACATGCGCCCAAAATGTATCTGACAGACATTAACACGGGCTCCTGATTAAAAAACAGTAACAGATTCCTAACGAGGTGAAATAGAAGAAAACTCCCTGAACTGGCTAATTACTGGCAAGCAGTAAAAGCATCCGTCAGAGTCGAAGAAAGACAGGGAAGGTAGGGATGAGCACACCGCAACCACTGGGTACTGTACCGAGGGGCTTCCCAATATAAACGTGAAAAGCACGTACTTTGAGTAAAATGCTAGGAGAAGCAAAGCTAAAAACAGCATTATTTATAGATAATGAACCTTCACCCGGAAAACACAAAAAAATTAACCGAGAAATTACAACAGCGAATAAAAGTAATTATCAAGCTGGTGTTATGTAAAATAAGCACTTGAAACTTAGTCACTTCCTGCAGAACTACAATAACCAGACCCCCAGGAGAAAAAGATCCCGTTCAAAGGAATAAATGCCATAGACCAGCGCATAAATCTGAGCTGGAAAGATGGAAGACCTAGCAAGGCACAAGTCAAGAAAACTTGCTCGAAAAACATTTAAAAAAAAAGACACCCTCGCCGCCCCTCCCAACCACGGAATGAAACCCATACACATCACAGACGGAAAGATTCAGTATTATGAAAATGCCAATTCTTTCTAAGTAAGATTTACAGAAATTCCAACCAAAGTCCAAAGTGACAGTAGTGTCCCTCCCTGCTTTAAAAACTAGCAATTCCAGGGGCGCCTGGGTGGCTCAGTGGGTTGAAGCCTCTGCCTTCGGCTCAGGTCGTGATCCCGGGGTCCTGGGATCGGGCCCCGCATCAGGCTCTCTGCTCAGCGGGGAGCCTGCTTCCCTTCCTCTCTCTCTGCCTCCCTCTCTGCCTACTTGTGATCTCTCTCTCTCTCTCTGTCAAATAAATAAATAAATAAATCTTTAAAAAAAAAAAAAAGAAAGAAATACTCCAGTGCCTGGCACACAGTTAACCCTTATGATGACAATGACTGAACTATCTTACTGACTTCTTTTTCCTTACAATAAAATGTGTATTCTTGGGCGCCTGGGTGGCTCAGTGGGTTAAGGCCTCTGCCTTTGGCTCAGGTCATGATCCCAGGATCCTGGGATCGAGACCCACATCGGGCTCTCTGCTCAGCGGGGAGCCTGCTTCTTCCTCTCTCTCTCTGCCTGCCTCTCTGCCTACTTGTGATCTCTGTCTGTCAAATAAATAAATAAAATATTAAAAAAAAAACAAACTACCAATTCCAAATTTATTTGGAAGAACTGGCGTGTGGGAATTACCAAAGAAAATCTCCAAGGAGAAAAGAAAAAGGATAATGAGGGAACGTCATACCCTCCAGATATGACAGGTTTCCACTTTCAACACTGTCACTGAACGAGGGTGGCCCGTCAGGAGCGCGGCGGGCACGGAGCGCTTGTTAATGCAACAGCGGCGCGCAGAGGCGGGCGGCCTGATGTGCGCTGCGCACGGCCGGGGCAAAGTCTAACATGAAAGCATCTGCCAAAAGCAAAATACAATGCGGAGGTTCAAAAAATAAATTAATTAAAGTACAATAAAATGCTAAGATGTCTTCTTTTTTAACCTTGGTAAACTTGAAAAGCAGTAACCCTAAATGCTGGCAAAAATATGAAGAAACAAGTACCGTCATGGAAATGATGGGGTGTAAATTATTACAATCTTCTTGGAATATAACCTGGTAAAAATGATTAAAATACAAAATGAACACATGATACCTAGAACTGCAATTCCATGTTCAGGAATCTATCCTGCAAGCACACTTCTAATGCTCTGGAAGACTTGATACAAAGATACTCACTGCTTTATCACAAATAACAAAAAATGGAAAGAAATTCCTACACATTCATGAAGTCAGTTAAAATTTTGGATAAGACAATGCTGTGGATTACTACACCGCAATATAATAAAAAGTATTAGTAATCCAATAAGTTGATACATGCTGAGACGTTAATATTACCCAGAAGTCTGCAATTCTAAGGAAATTGTTAGGATCCGATCTACACAAACAACAAGACAATGCCAAGTCTGTAAGTATGTGTGTATGCAATTACCTGGGAGACATTCTCTTTGGTTGCTAATAACGTATAGGAAGCACCTTTAATTGGAAACTATTTTCCACAATTTTTCAAGTTATGTAAATACATTTCGCTCCACAGCACCAGCTACAGATCATGATTATCTAACGACACAGTAAGTACGCTAGCGAGAGCTTCTACACAAGGACAGTGTGCAAGTCTCTAAACCTGACATTTATGGTTATCTTCGGCACGGTAACAGGAGTTAAGCTGAGCTTACCGATCTCATTAATCACCGCTCTTATTTTGGAGACGAAAGGACCAACTTCACTGGGATTCATTTTGACTCTCTCCTTGAGGTCAGCACCTGCAAGGTAGTTTATTCACAAATACAATCTGGTTACAAACAAGAGTTTAGGCAACGAACTGAAAATTTACTTAAGATTCACAGGTAACTTGAGTATCGACTGAATTTATCCACTGAAGGAATTATGTTACTGAAGGTTTCCTTCTGGAAGACTGGTGCGGGGAAGAATGGAACATCTGCTCATACAGCTCCCAGGTGCCCCCAGCAGCGGTTCTCGAACTCTGTTGTCTCGGGGCCCCTTTACACTCTTAGAGGAAGACACTTACTTGAGATGACATCTACCAATAGTTACTCTATTAAAAACTACTAAATTTTTAAAATATGTATTCATTAATTTAATAATCCAAATGAACCCATACGTATTAAGATAAATGGCTTCAGACTGACGCCAGCCATTTGCTCGGCGCCTGGAGAGGCCGGCAGTCTGAGCAGCGCGGCTTCCGGCCGGCAGTACAAGGTCAACCCGGTGCAAAGGGCAAATCACAGAATCAGTCTGACTCCACGGATGCCCGCCTTGGGGGCTGCAGACTTAACATATGCGCAAACTGACAGTTTCAGAATTATGACTTTATCACAGAATCATAAATTTGGAGCAGAGAAGAAATTCTTAAGGGATCACTTACTCTGTGGCTCAACAAAGAATTCTTTTTAATAAAATAAAATTGTATGAGAAAAGGCTCCCATTTAAATGAACAAATACAAAACAAAGTAAAATGATAGCCTAGAAGGTACACACTCAGCTACGGACTCTCTGAAGAGTCCGTTACAAAGTAGTCGGGACTAGATATAATGTCCAGCGCCAGCCGAGGCGGGGACAACTCTGAGCCCACACACTCCCTGCCAGAGCACATACCCTGCAATTCAGTTCTTAGCTATATATACCCTAGAAGATCACAAACATATGCCCAAGGAATATGTGCAGTAGCATTCAATGCAACATATATGAAATTGCAAAAAAAATCAGAAACAACCTAAACATACATCAGAAAAATTTTTAATAAAATTAAGATATATTTATACAGAGTATTACATGTTCAACATGAAAATGAAGGAATTAAAGTATAAATACAGAAAAAGCTAAGTGTTGAAGAACATATACTATGTATATTCATTATACCTTAAAACACTAATATGCATTTGTATATTTAATAACACTCTGCTATTACATTTACAGAAACACACAGGATGATAATCACTTACATAACTTCTTTTAAACGAATGCTACCTAGGGGGGCAGCTGGCTGGCTGAGTCAGTGGAGCATGTGACTTCTGATCTCAGGGTTGTGAGTTCAAGCCCCTCACTGGGCATACAGCTTAACAAATAAATAAATAGCAAAAGAAAGCTTTTTAGGGATATAAAATACGCATGGAGATGATAAATACCAAATTCAATTTGCAGTGAGCGCTGCAAGAAGGGAGATGTGATTGGCAATGGTCACAGCGAACTTCAAACTCATTTGTAACACCACGTTGCTTAAGTCAGGTGGTGGGCACTCGATATATTAGTCTTTAAACATTTCTGGACGCCTGACATATGTCTTCATAGTAAGGTTTTTCCATGAAAAATATTTTTAGGGCCAAAAAAATTGTCAAGCCACTTGGATATATTTGTTACAAGAAAAAACCGTCGGACCCGAAGAATACCATCTAAACGGAGCACAGGAGGTGTTGCCTACCACACGCTGGCTAATACCCACTGGCTCGCGGAAGAGGCTGGGTGCAGTGCCATACTGGGGAGGGGCAGACCAGAGAGGAGCCGAAGCAGCCAAGAGGAGAAAGCAGGCGGGAGGCACAGGGACTCTGCACGGTGGGCCTGAAGGAGCCCAGGGTAACCGCGGCAGGGACCCGTCACGTCCTCCAACCTCAGTGTGGGCTACCCCGCAGGCGTGCCCTCTACCAACCAGGGCTCCAAAGGGGGCTTTCACCAACATGTGCGCTTTGAAATCCACGCCCAGGTTAAAGAGACCGGGGGGCGGGATCCGTGCCAGGAGCTCGGGGGAATCGAGGCCGGCTCTGGACATGGGCCGCCCGTGCACACACCCCAGTCCCCGCAGAGCTGGAGGGTGCGATCTGGCCCTAAGTGCAGTCCTGACCCACACAACTGTGTGAGACTGCCATGGGATTCGGGGTGTATTTTAGAAATAATTCCCTCTCTCCGCGGGATGTCAAACATTTGTCACCTTGAGACTACATTTTAAAAACTGTAAAACCCTTTTTGTTTTTACTTTAGAAACACACCCTGAAATCTTGAACATTCAGAACCTAAAAGTACAGTTTCGCCTCTATCCCTCCAGATTTTGTAAACTTCTTATTTGATAATATCAGTTTTGTTTGAGGTCCGGCATCTTTCTTTTCCTTTTTAAACCCCCGTCCATGACCGCTCCTCTCAGGCGCATGAGCCTCCGTGCGGCCAGGGCGTCCCAGGGCGGCCCCCACTGCCTTCAGCCTCACACCCATCACCAGACCGTTTCCTGACACCTCTGTCTCCTTAAACCTCAAACCTAACACCAACTTCCTAAGAAAACAGATGCATTCAGAAGAAAACCTTCACCAACACCCACCACCAAATCCACCCACCGCCCTCCCTCCTGTAACTCCAGATGAACTACTCAAGACCAAAGCCAACTCGTGCCCTCAATTCCAGCCGTTCTCTCTTCAGGGCCACCACTCAAGCAATCACCCTTTCCTGGCTGGCATCATCAACAAACAGTAAGTATCCCTCTCTACAGTAACACGACAGTAACTCTGTAACACGGCTCACCTTAAAAAAGAAAAGGAAATTAGGTGGACTTTCACTGCCAGTTCTAATGGAAGAGGTTATTATCGGACCAATTCTTTCACGAAACCCTAGATAAGAAACATAAGACAGCTAGTTTGAGGACAACGGAGAACAACTAAGACAGTCAGAATGCATGAGAACGTCAAGGCGATTGTACGGTTCTAAACAATCTCATAGAAATGAGAAAAAAATTGGAGCTCAGGGCTTGCCATTGAAGAACACCATAGGCTTTTGTTCCGGACCTCTGAAGGTTAAATATAAAACAGGGTAAACACAAAGAAAACCATACCAAGACCAACTGCTAAAAAGAAAGGACCAAAAAAAAAAAATTAGAACCCGTCCAAAAAAGTAACTACTCACTTAGAATTTTACACTAAGCAAACAGTTAAGAATGAAAAGGAGGACGATACTATAGATTTTACATAGATTAAAACAAGAGAATATTACTAACAACCATGGCTCTATACATTTGAAAAGGACATGAAATGGACACATTTTAAAAAAACACAACTTATTAAAACTGACAAAGAGAAAATCTGAAAACACAAATACTTATGAAGGAAACTGAATATGTTAATTTAAAACTTTGCTACAAAGGAAACTACATGCTCATGTGCCTCCAACAGTAAATTCTTCCAAACATATAATGAAAAAAACTGGATGGGGTGAGGGGAGGGCACCTGGATGACTCAGTGGTTAGAGCTCTCCTGATCCCGGGGTTGTCATTTTGAGCCCCATGATGGGTACAGAGATTACTTTAAAAAGACAAAATCTTTAAAAAAAAAAAAAAATTAACATGAATCTCACACTTACACAGAAAATTGCAAAACAAAAACCCAGTTAAGAACATCTTAAGAAAAAACCATGACAGGCTAATCTTTCTCATAAACATAGTCTCAAAAAATCCCTAAACAAAATATTAGTAAATCACACACAGTAGTAACATAAATAAAATACCGTATTTCAAGACCAAGTCACATTCAGTCTAAGATTCAAGACTGGTGTAGTATCGGTGTTTAAATTTATAAAACTAACTGCATAAAAGGGGAAAATCATATAAACTTTCAGTAGGCATAGAAAGAGTACTTAAAATTCAACTCATTCTTTACCATCTTGAGACAGAAGTGACAGGAAGTAAAATTCAGTCATTGTAAGTACAATCCAGTAACTGTCAGTGAATTTACACAGTTGCACAACCCGCACCACCGTGCAACGGTGGAGCATTTCCATTCCCATGTGATCCCTCACACTCACCCCCAGCCGCTCCCTGTTCCCACCTGCATCCCGGGGAACCACTGTTCTCCTAAACCCGTGCCTTCTCTGGACATTTCATAGGAACAAACTCGTACAGCAGATAAGACAGTCTCCTGTGTCCTCCTCCCACGTGGCAGGCATACTGTGCTTCAGGCTTACCCATGTCCTAAGGACGGATCAGGGCATTTTTTCTTTTTATAACCAAATAGGATTCCTCCGTAGGGACAGAGACACATTTTGTCAATCCACTCACCCACTGATGGGCACCTGGGTTATCTCCACTTTTTGACTACTATGAAAAATACTACTGTGAACATGCCGTGTTTTTGTCTTGAGTAGATACACAGGAGCGCAACAGCTGGATCACACTGTAAATTTCTACTTAACAACCACAAAAACCCCTGCTGTCACTGTTTCCCCACAGTGGCTACACCACTTTACATTCTATCAGCAACGCCTAAGGGTCCCTGTCGCCCTTGTATGGCCACCAGCACTAGTGTCTGCCATTTTTTTAATAGCATTTTTAAGGGAGTGAAACGGTATCTGTAATGGTTTAAATGTGCATTTCCCTAATGACTAATGAGGTTAAGAATCTTTTCACATGCTTATTAGCCATTCACATAGGCCTTTGGTGAAATATATTTCAAACCTTTTGCTCTTTTTTTTTTACTGGACAATTTGTCATTTTACTGAGTTGTAAGAGTAATAATACCTTGGATACAAGTATTTTCTCAGAAATAGGATTTACAAATATTTTCTCCCCATCTGTGGTTTCTCTTTTCACTTCGATTTTTTTTTTTGAATTTTAACATCAGTGAAGTTCAATTTATCAATCTCTTAATCACACATACTATCAGTGTCATATCTAATCAACAGTCATTCTTAAGAAAGTCCACGGCAAAGTAGGAAGAAAAGAGGATCTTTCTGAATCTGGTGAAGAGTAATTGTAAAATATCTCTAACTACCATCCCCTTTACAGATCAATTACTAAGACAGAAACAGATACAACAGTCAGTATAATAAGAAAAAAACTTAAATTACATGGATCAGAAGGGAAAAAATGAAACTGTCACATGAGCAGATGACTTAATTATATAAGAGGAATAGCCAAAAGAATTTAGAAATCATGAAAACAAGTGAATTTACTAAGGTTGAAGAATACAGTTCAATAAACAAAAATCGACTATCTTCATATATACCACCAAAAGAAATTTGTGAAATTTAAAAAAAATACCATCTCCAGTAACATTCAAAAATCAAGGAGCCAAGGAATAACTCTAACAAAAGATGAATAAGATCTTGACACAAAAACCTACAAAATCTTCTGAGATAAATTAAAGAACTAATTAAATGAGGGATACAACATGCTCGTGTTAGAAGACTTTCATGCTGAAAGATAAAATTTTCTTCGAATTATGAGAGTCAATGTGGTTCCAATCAAAATCCCAATGCTTTTGGAAAATGAGAAGCTAAGAATGCAAAGGGCATTTTCAAAGCCTCCTACAGAAGAAACAGTTGGACAATTTATACTAAAATAGGAAGATGTTATTATAAAGCTACTATAATTAAGAAAACTGTAATACAGCCTCAAAGATAAAGGGAAAAAAAAAAACCCAATGGAACAAAACAGCAAGTCTGAAAAGACCCACTTGATTTATAACAACGATGGCACTGTGGGAGGGAGACCAGATGGACATTCTGATAAATGGGGCCAGGACCACTGAACGTTCATGTGAGAAAAAACAACTCTTGGCCCTTCATACCACACACACACACACACACACACACACATCAATTCATGATAAATTACAACCTAACTGTGAAAAGGAAAACAATCAAACTTCTAAATGAAAACCAAAAATACCTTCAAGATTTTGGTATACACAACATTTCTTAAAGATTTCTCCAAAGACTTAGGAAAACACTGGACTTCATTAAAATTAAAAATTTCTGTTCATCAAAACACACCATTAAAAGAATGAATATGCACGTGAAAGAGGGAGAGAAAAATGAGAAAAATGCCTGAAATAGAAGCCCCGCACGTGTAAATCACAGGAAGTAAAAGGTAAAAAGCAGGCAAGACTCAGATGCTTCTAGAAAGGGGAGACTGGCTAGTAAAGAGATGAAAAGAACACACACGACTAGCCACCAAGCAAACGCAGCCTGGAGACACAGCTTTACACGCAACACAGCTCAGGTGTTGGTGAGAGTGCAGAGCAGCGGCAACACTGACTCAACGCTGCCGGGAGTGCTAACGGGCAAAAATCACTCTGGAAAGGAATTCCACCCCAAGTGCAAACACCCGTATCCGAAACACATGAATGTGCAATAAAAGCACATTCACGGAAGCATTATTCACGACACCTAAAACCTGGCAACACCCCGATCGTCCACCAACAACAGACTGGATAAACTGTGAAATACCCACAAGGAATAGGATTATAATACTCCTCAATGAACAGCACGATCCAAGTCCCACAGACATGGCTGAGTAAAAGTCGACCTTAAAAGAGTACATGCTGGGGGCGCCTGGGTGGCTCAGTGGGTTAAAGCCTCTGCTTTCGGCTCAGGTCATGATCTCAGGGTCCTGGGATCGAGCCCCGCATCGGGCTCTCTGCTCAGCGGGGAGCCTGCTTTCCCCCCTCTCTCTACCTGCCTCTCTGCCTACTTGAGATCTCTGTAAAATAAATAAATAAAATCTTTAAAAATAAAAAAAAAAGTACATGCTGGATAATTCCAGTTATGTAAGGATTAAAAAGGGACAAAATTAGGATCTGGTGATCAAAATCAGAATAGCCCTAGTAGCTTGGGGTGAGAGGCAGTTAACGACAGAAAGAAGCGTGAGGGATGGGCTGTGGTATGCTGGTCACGGTAATGTGCATTTCTTAAATTGGGTGGTGACTGCACAGGTCAGTTCATTTCACAGAAACGTATTATACGCTTAAGATTTGTACAATTTCCTATACGTATATTATAATCCAATTTAAAAAGTGACAACAAAATTTCTGACTCCATATGCTCTACCCCTCCAGCTACCGCCGATTTCTCTCCTCTTCATTAAAGCCAGACTCCTCCAAAGGGCTGCTCTTTCTGTCTCCCATCCTCCCCTCTTACACTGGGTCTTTTAAGCAAGGGAGACGGAAAGACAATAGAAAAATGACTAAATAACCAACAAAGGAAGTGGTAACGGTGTGGGGTGAGAAAAGAGCAGGAAAGTGCCACAGAGCTGGGGGCTGGTGAGGCTGGGGACAACATGACAGTATTAAGTGGTGCGATCGTGCTGGTGTTACTGAGAAAGCAGAATGAAGTCCAGTAAGATCTGCCTGGCGTGTTACTGACACTTAGTATTTGGTTCTAAGTGACACATTTTTCCTCACTCATACGCCTTCTGCAGTGTCTGCCCTACCGCAAACTCATCCCATCTAAATACACAGGTCGATACCGAATACACCGAACACACGGCGCACAGTTCATATACTACTTAGCAATTCTGAGAAACAATCTATTTCCCTTAAATACTGCCCACTAAAATGGCCTCCCCCTAAAATCCCTGGACTTCTTCTTTTATATAAATTCCTACTTTTAAATATGCCTGAAGATTACTATGTGTGGGATTTCTGCTCATTTATACTTGCAGTGGACCATCCAGGAGGACTTAAGGAAAGTGATGAGAAGCAGTAACATTCTTTGTTACACACTGCAGGATGTCTAACTTCCTTGCCCCCCGATAACCTGACCATAAGGCCCTTCAAACACTGCACCAACGAAGAACTCCCCGGAATTCCAATATGCTCCCCAGTGTGTTCCCATCCCTCTGGAGATCTACTGCTATAAGCCAATGGTCTTCAACCTTTTTTATGCCTGCAAATACTGCTAAAATGAATTCTGAAAAATAGAATTATTGAAAATTTGTATATGACATTTAAAACTTTCGTCACTTAAGTTTAAACACTTGTAAAGATTGCAGTGCGGTCCTAAACACTGGCATCTTATAAAATAGCTGACTTAGACCACGGTAGTGTGTCCGGTGCAACCCCAGTGACCTGATTCACAAAAGCACCCACGTCTATAATGTTCTATCGTTTCTGTTCTATATGAACTACTATGTATACTTCTTTCCTGTAACTATTTTTTCTGATAGACCCAGTATTTATATATAGAAAACTTTTTTGCAATGAAATACATAGATGGATTGAATTAAATTTTATTAAGTTTCCTGTAACTATGATAAAGCACTAACTTAGAAGCTTTCCTCTAGGGGTGCCTGGGTGACTCGGTTTGTTAAGCGACTGCCTTCGGCTCAGGTCATGATCCGGGAGTCCAGGGATCCAGTCCCACATCCGGCTCCCAGCTCCACGGGGAGTCTGCTTCTCCCTCTGATCTTCTCCCCTCTCATGTTCCCTCTCACTCTCTCTCTCAAATAAATAAATATAATATTAAAAAAAAAAAAGGTTTCCCCTGCACTGACTTCATTAGGAGTCTGAGCTGGCGCACAACCAGCTGAAGCAGAAATGGAATGCGCATCTGATAACAATTCCATACTCGAAGCAACCTTATATTAGAAATGTGTCTCAATGAGATCCCTGGGTCCATCTCCCCTCCTTCCACTCATTATCTCATGTATCTATGCAGCAAATCATTTACCGCTAGAAGGAGGCAGGGTTCCTTATCAAGTTTAGTCGCAGGGAGAAAACTTTCTCACATAAACAAAGGAGTTCTACTTCCACAATGCCGCCCAATTTTTTGAGCTACTTTGGAGCCAACTCTTGAAAAATCATATGGTAATCAAGAAGCATTTATCAATTCCATATGAACTTTATTAAGCAAAGAACTGGAAACTGCCAGAATAAGAACAGGATTCCAGTTGAAATTCTCAATATTCGTATTAAAAATAAAATAAACCCTTTTTGGCAATTCAGAACCTTTTTTCCATTCCTGGAGCAAGGAAGCAAGTAAGATCAAGACTGACTTGTGAAACGCAAGGACAGCTGTGACAGGGAAGTCGGTGGGAGTAACTATAACCCACAGATCGGTCAGAAAAGTCTCACGGAAGAGCACCTACGTCTGTAAGCTGTGCATCAACTAGACACTCTGAAAACAAGCTATTCCTCCTGAATGCCTAGAAACCTCCCCACCTCGATCTGGCAGATCATTGCGTGAAGTCATTTTCCCTGGAGTACAGTGTCCGGATCATATGGATGGAGACAGCAGTCTTTAAAAGTTTCCAAAGTATTTCCGCCTCCACACCTGGCCAGCAGTGCGACGCATCCTGTGCCTGGCACTGCCACACTTGCTAAGTCTTGCCCATCCAATGGACAAGAAATGGTAGCTTTAACTGCCTTTTGCTCTGCAGCAGAAGATGAAATGCCCACGATCTGTAGTAGTATCAATACGTGCAGTATCGAAGGTGACGCTTCCGAGTCACTCCGTACACGTGCTGTCAATCCAAACACCTTGGTCTTTCTCGCTCGCACCCCAAAAGGGCTTTTATTCCTCCCATTCAGCCCAAACATCAGGTCAAGATAACAAGGATTTCCAGGCAGCTCAATCTACAGCGCCAGGGGAGCTGATGCTCCCAGGGTCCTGGGGAGGCATGCGTCTAGACACCTCCCTTCTCTCCCTCCTGCACTGCCCTAGCGTGGTGCACAGAGCCGGGTCAGCCTGGCCTCACGAAGGAGCTGGGCAAGGTCTTCGTCATCTTCTCAAAGAACGTACGTGAGATCGGAATGATCTGTTCCAGACATTCTGCGTAGAATGCCTTTCTGCAATCACCAGGCCATGTATCTTTTCACTGTTCTGGGATTGGTCAATTTTCTGTTTCTTAAGTCAGTTCTGGTTAAGTTTTATTTTGCAATAATTTATCTATTTCACCTAAAATTTTCAAAGGTATTGACATCAATTACTGGCAAACATCATCTTATGTGTTTAGTGTCTATGCGATTGATACCTAGGCCCTCTTTTTTCAATCTGAACATTGCTTATGGTTTTCACCCTTGATTTAATCTTGGGTTTTCTGCGTCGTAAGTGTGCTCACCTTCATTCCCTTCCTTCTGGCTATTTAGGTCTAGCCTGTAGCTACCTGTGTCTTGTCCTAAGGTGGATTCTCAGTTCACTCATTTCAGGCCTTTGTTCTTTCCTCAAGTACAATCTCAACTCTATTACACGACATGTACAGTATTTTGTTAGAATGTAATTCTGAACACGCTCTAATTACATGAAGATGCCTTTGCTGAGCTGTAAGTTATTCAGAAGTGATTTCAAAGCTCCCAAGGTATGGAGACTTCTTCTAAGTACCTTTTTGGAAATGACTTCCATCGTAGCTGTCTGCAGTGAGGACACGGCCGTTCAAACCTGTAGAGGTTTTACAGCCAAGCGGACGGCTGGTTGTGATGCGGACCGCGGTGTTCTTGAGAGGAACGCGCCATCCCAACTGCGGAGAGCAATGACCCCTCAGGTACATTCCCCAGGCCCTCAGCACGCCGAGAGAAACGATCAACACCCTTCATCCGCTGAGGATGAGAAACCCTTTGTGTTTTATTTAATATGTGGGTCATTTTATAAGTAATTTACAGAAAAATGAAAAAGCAAATTTGACATTTTAGTCAAAATGTAAATATACAAACCCATATTTTTAAACTCTCCTAGTATGTGCATATTTGTGTACACACACACACACACAAAATACAAAGACGTCCATGTATATGGACACTCAGATACACACACAAAGACACATCATTTGGACAAAATGGCTCAACTGACACATATGAACCTGGAACATGTCGTTTTATAAAATCTGATCCCAGAGTTCAAATGGATCTCGAATAGATGATCATTACTTGTGGTTCTTCTTGAACTTGCACTGCAGAAACGCAGTGCTTTTGAAAATTCTGACAGCTCACAATTTTGTTAAAATAGCCATACTCTTTGTACTCTGTAAAATACATGCATCTTGGGATGTCTGAACCGTAGAGCGACAGGGCCGACGACCTGTTTTCATGCGCACCACCTGCTCCTCCCAGCACCTCCTCGCACCAACCGTAACCCCTTCCTCTCCAAGCCGCGCCACGTAAGCCACCACGCGAACATTACGTGAAATGCGAGAAGACTGACATCCGTCCTCTTAGCGAAATGGGATGTCCAAGTGCTCGTCACAAACCACTGCGTAAGGAGTCCTTCCTACCGAGGCACCAACGGACCGCACGTTCCACATTTCCTTTATGTGAGTCACTCTTCACTGCCCGTACACTCCGGACTTCAAGAGAACTCACCCGGGATACTGTCATCTGACCACTCAGAGTCTGCAATTTCCCTTACATGATCAACTTCACCTTCAAAAGTTAGACCCTGGAGTCCTGCTGTCTCTTTTGATGATTACTCATCTGATAACGATGAAATGTCTTCCTCTGTCAACTTTCTACTCCTGGCCATCAGAGGTAGAAAATTAAAAATTCTAAATTCTTAAATGTGTTCAATAAAAGCTAAAAGAGAGACTACAGGGGTGCCGGGGTGGCTCAGTCATTAAGCGTCTGCCTTCGGCTCAGGTCATGATCCCAGGGTCCAGGGATGGAGCCCCGCATCGGGCTCCCTGTTCAGTGGGAAGCCTGCTTCTCCCACTCCCCCTCCCCCTCCTTGTATTGCCTCTCCCGATATCTCTGTCTCTCTGTCAAATAAATAAACAAAATCGTAAAAAAAAAAAAAAAGAAAGAAAGACTACAAGATGGTGCCTCCAGATTTCTTTTAAATTTTTAAAAGACAAGGGGTGCCTGGGTGGCTCAGTGGGTTAAGCCTCTGCTTTCAAGCTCAGGTCATGATCTCAGGGTCCTGGGATCGAGCCCTGCATCGGGCTCTCTGCTCAGCAGGGAGCCTGCTTCCCCTCTCTCTCTGCCTGCCTCTCTGCCTACTTGTGATCTCTCTCTCTGTCAAATAAATAAATAAAATCTTTGAAAAAAAATTTTTAAAAGACGATGCAATTCTTGACGCAACGTAATAAAAAAGCAATGATCTGACTATTGCATCATCTTTCTGGACAGTTTCCATCATTCTTCATTTTTGTACTGTAGTCTTCCTCAGCACAGCCGTGAATAAGTGATAAGTAATAATAAATCCACTCCTAGATGATGAAATTACTAATATAAATAGTGATACGAAACAAGAACCCACAATGCATCATAGCTGTAAAGAAAAAGGTTCAATGAACCCACACTGTAATTGCAAAAGAAAATGAGTTTTCATCTTTTTTTAAAGTAAATTATACACAACTAAGTGGGACTTATCCCAGGTACGCAAGGCTGTTCAGCATTCAGACACCAATCAAAGTAATCCTCACATCGGCAGCTAAATAAGAAAAAATATCACATGACCATATCGATAGATGCAGAAAAAGCATACAACAACACTCAATACGCATTCACGATACGCATTCTTGATAAAGTGAAACAGAGGTACTTACTCAACTTGATAAAGAATATCTATAAAATGTCTACAGCTAGTACAACTAAGGGTGAGAAATTCAAAGTTTTCCCACTACGATCAAGCAAAAGGCAAGTATGTCGCTCCCACCACACCTTTCAGATCTCCTACTAGAAGTCCTTATGAATGCAATACGGCAAGAAAAGGAAGTAAAAAGTAACAGACTGGGAAGGAAGACGTAAAACAATCACTTGTTTTTTTATTTTATTTTTTGCAGATGATGTCTATTTTGTAGAAAATCCAAAAGACTCAATGAAAAAAAAAATTCCTAGAATTAGCAATTGTACCAAGACTGCAGGATGCAAGTTAACATATAAAAGTCAATCGCTCCTTAATACAGCGGCAAGGAACAAGTGCGACTTGAAAATAAAAACATAATGTCCCTTACATTAGCACCCTCCAAATGAAATACCTAAGGAGAAATCTAACAAAATGTGTACGAGGCCCCTAGGAGGAGCACTACAAAGGGAACGAAGTCAAAGAAGGACTATGCAGGTGGAGAGGCAGCCCGTGTTCACAGATAGGAAGACTCAATACTGTCAAGATGTCCCTTCTTCCCAACTCGATCTACAGGTCTAAGGTACATCTCCAGCCCCAAGGTCATGACCCACAAAAGACATAATGGATAAGCCAGGCTTCATTAAAATGAAGAACTTCTGTTCCGCCACAGATAATGTCAAGAAAGCGAAAAGACTGCAGAATGGGGAAAATATTTGCAAAAGACATGCCTGATAAAGAGCTGTTACGTAAACTACACAAAGATACACAAAGAGCTCTTGAAACTCAAGAAGTACATAAGCCACTCAATTAAGAGCTGAGCCAAGCGGGGCGCCTGGGGGCCTCAGTCAGGGAAGCATCCAACTCCCCATCTCAGCTCGGTCTTGATCTCAGGGTTGTGAGTTCAAGCTCTACACTGGGCTCCATACTGGGCATGGAGCCAACTTAAAAAGGAAAAAAAAAAAAAAAACAACTGGGCCAAAGACTTTAACACACACTTTACCAAAAATACACAGATTGGAGATAAGCATATGATGCTCCACATCATATGTCGTCATGGGAGTGCAAATTAAAACAGGGAACTACCACTACACACCTGTTAGAATGGCCAAAATCTGGAACACTGACACCACGAAATGCTGGCAAAACCTACCACTGACTGCTGATAGGATGCAAAATGGTACGCTTCTCTAATAGACAGTTTGACATGCTCTTATAAAACTCAACACACTCTTCATATGCAAGCCAGCGGCCCTCGGTATTCACCCTAGAGAGTGGAAAACTTCTGTCTGCTTGACAATCTGTATACGGCTGCTGACAGCAGCGCTATTCACAACTGCAATACGAGGAAGCCGCCACGATGCCTTTCAGTGGGCGGGTGACCGGGCTGTGGCACGCCTATAAAGTGGACCGTCATTAGCAAAAAGAAATGAGCTATCGTGCCACGAACATGGAAAGGCATGAAGAATCTTACATGCATATTATTAAATGAAAGAAGCCCATCTGAAAAGGCTACACAGTGTGTGTTCTGGCATCATACTGGAGAAGGTAAAACCATGGACACGGGTCAAGATCAATGGTTGCCAGGGTTTGTAAGGAAGGGATAAGTGAGGTACAGACACCAAGAGTGAGCCCTAGCGCAAATCAGAGACTTTGGGTGAGTAGGACGTGTCAATGTGAGCTCATCAGACCCCACACATGGACCGCTCTGGTGGGAGGTACTGCTTATGAGGGAGGCTTCGTCCGTATGAAGGCAGGGGGCTTGTGGGAAATCTCTGGACACCCTCTCAATGTTGCTGTGAACCTAAAACTGCTCTAGAAACACTTAAGTATTAAAAGTTTTTTTAGGGCGCCTGGGTGGCTCAGTGGGTTAAAGCCTCTGCCTTCGGCTCAGGTCATGATTCCAGGGTCCTGGGATCGAGCCCCGCATCGGGCTCTGTGCTCTGCGGGGAGCCTGCTTCCTCCTCTCTCTCTCTCTGCCTGCCTCTCTGCCTACTTGTGATCTGTCAAATAATTAAATAAATAAATAAATAAATAAATAATGTTTTCTTAATTATACAGTAAATTTTCCTCAAGGTCATTTACAGTAACTCCCATTTAATAAGAGACTGTTCTGCCATAGGATTTCATCTGAATTCAAAGCTCTAATAGACAGAGCTTCATTTTCCCTCAGTGAAGCGTCCTTTTACTATCCCAAACCCAAAACTTCCCTTCTATCCAGGGTCCCAGGCTCTCCAGCTCACTGGGAGGCTTCTCCCCTAAGGGGGTGCCATTTCTCCACCCCCTGCAGAGTCAGGGTCAGGCCCATCACAGCAAGCTGCCCGCTGCAGTACAATCGCCGTCTTCAGAAAGGCTCACGAACCCCGCATACACCGCCGGCTATCATCCCATTTCTGTGAACTAATTTCTAGGATACTATTAACTGAAACAAGTACAAAGAATATATAAAAATTCTACTTACGTAAGAAAAAATGGAAACAGGTACACAAAAAAGAAACCTGATGGATAAACGAGGAACTGATGAGACTCATTAACGCCCTCAAGAGTGGGAATCAGATGGAAGGGACTGGAGGGAGGAAGTGAGCAGTGACACTTGTGTATACAGTTTTGACTTTTGAAACAATATTGATATTTCACATATTCAAAGTAAAAGAAACAAAAGTGAGGAAACCTAACTTTATTTCATAGGAATAAAACACAGCTGCACTGAATAAGAAATAACATAAATAACTTCAATACAGTGCTTTTACTCTATACCTCAGTCTAAAGACAGAAATGCTCTAAGGAAATCATGAACCCTCGTAAGAAAGTGTGCTTATCACGGTGGGATCAATTCAGCAATTCTGAAACTATTTTCTGCATACTACAGAACTGAGCAGAGGAATAAATATATTTCAGATAACACAAGTATAGAATGGGAGAGGAGGGATGCCTGAGTGGCTCAGTGGGTTAAGTCCCTCACTGGGATGCCCGCTCACTGGGGAGTCCGCTTCTCCCTCTGCCTGCCACTCCCCCTGCTTGTGCCCTCTCTTTCCCCCTCTCTCTGACAAATAAATAAAATCTTTAAAAAAGCCTAATGGGAGAGGAAAGTGAATCCTACAGTGAGGAACTGGAAATGGAGCTGTCAACATCAACTCCTGGATTTAAATACATAACACACTGATAGGAGAGTGTGCGCACGCGTGTGTGTGATACGGTGTGATTCATTTAGCTAAGTAGTTCTTAGCTTTATCCAGTAAAAGGGCCTAGAGACAAAGACATCAAGGGACAATGAGCATGGGTAGCACCCAGATCTTACTTCTTAAACACCATTCCCTACAAAGGGAACTGAAAATTTAAAGCTCTGACTACGACGGGGTAAGTGACAGCAGACTAGCCTTTTTCCTTCAAATACTGGAAGCTTCCTTCAGATGCTGGTCCACAGGCAGTGACAGACTGCATGGGAGCCCGCTGACTGCTCCAGCTTGCTTTCTAGGAGTGCTGTCCAGGGTGGGAGTAGGGCAGGGGAGCCCGAACAGAGCAAGCAGGGAGGCTGGGTGGCTGGGATCTGCGGAACCAAAAATCAGAGAAGGAGCTCCCATAATCTACACCCGGTTCCCTTAACCTTTCCGATGAAACGCCCATTCATAAACAGTTACCAAAGAAAGACCACTGACAGGGAGTGAGGGTGTGAACAATTCTGCTATTCGCCATATGACCCGCAGGTACTGAGAAAATCTACAGAACGCCCTGGGCACTCAGTAAAGACATCAGAAGCTTTTAAAAAAAGCCTCAAAAGGGTCAGGCAGATCCTCCAGGGGAAAACACCAAGGAGCGGTGGTCTATCCATCACAAACGTAACCGATGTGGGAAGAAAGGTAGAAGAGAAATTATTAAATGTCCTTACTACCTACAGCCCACTGACAAGTCCTTAAAACAGACAGAGTGGCCTTACTCTAAGGACTCAACTGCCTCGATGTTGACACTTTGCTGAAGGCAAAAGTCCATTTTAGCCTGACCTATAGGATCCTGTGAGTCTACTTTAACACAGAAAAATTCTTTTAGAAACTTCCTTTATCTCTACTCCCCAAAATACAGGTTAGTAATCACCCGCCAAGCATATGGCCCACTGACATACATCTGGAGGGTCTCAAGACTAAGGTTTCATTTGCCAGTAATAAGTGAATTTTCCCAACAACAGCTAGCCCCCTCTCATGGTCCTGGAAACCTTGTTCCCAAATTCCTTAGTGACTTATGCTCCCCCTAACCCCCTCTCAACTTGAAAGTATATAATGGGCCAGTGCAGCTCTTTCTGCCCACGGGTCCTGTCCCCATGCTTTAATAAAACCGCCTTTTTGCACCAAAGACATCTCAAGAATTCTTTCTTGGCCATCGGCTTTGAACCCCAACATCTTTCTTACATCAATAACCAATCACAGATATTTCATACAATTCAAGAAAAGAAAATCACCAAAAGTTTACAGTAAGGAAGAGATAACTCAAAGTATATGATATTTTTACAAATGTTTTAATGAATACATTACATTGGTATCTATTAATCATGTGGCCTATACTTTTGTTTTAGACAATGTGAGAATACTGACTACTCCCATCTCTCAAACTTGATTTTGCCAAGCAAGTCCTAAGTTATTCAAACGGAACTTCTAATGGGGGGTTTCCAGGAACATAAAGCACAAGCTGACCCTCACTGACAGGGGCCCCAAAGGCCACCATCACTACACACTTATACCACTGCAAGCTGCAGAGCTTTCTGCAGGATCACTCCTCAGTCGCACAAGACAAAAGGGCACTTTCACTGTTGATTAGAGACGCAGTCTCCATGGGCCAGGCATCTAGCACCTTCCGTGGAGCCCTACGGAACTCAGCCTGGCTTCTCCAGCGGCAGGATGAGGGGCCGGGTCCAGGGAAAACACATGGACCAGCAAATGGGAAAAAGAAATCGGGTCTGGACTGGGGTGAGCATATCACAGCAGGCAGGCCAGTCTGCCCCCAGCTAAAACTGGTCATCCTTGTTTCCTAAAGCTCTATAAAAATAAATGAGACAGACAGGTAGGTAGATAGATGCATGAAAAGACTGTAAGAGGCCCAGAGAGCCTGAACTATCTGGCCCTTTCCTGAAACCGTTTGCTGAAGCCTAGTCTAGATGAACTCTGGCTCCCAAGGAAACCCCTCAGGAAGCAAGGTGGGCGGCTAAGTCTCAACCGCCAGGAGCAGATGGATAAACACTCAATCTGTTTCTAAGCCTTTTTGTTTTCTTTTTTTTAAAGATTTTATTAATTTATTTGACAGAGTGAGAGATCGCAAGTAGACAGAGAGGCAGGCAGAGAGAGAGGAGGAAGCAGGCTCCCCACTGAGCAGAGAGCCCGATGCGGGGCTCGATCCCAGGACCCCGAGATCATGACCTGAGCGGAAGGCAGAGGCTTAACCTACTGAACCACCCAGGAGCCCCATCTGTTTCTAAGTTTTTAGGCTCTGCCTCTGCAGCCCCTGGACCTCACCCAGGGTTACAGGCGGAATTACATCCCCTGGGACTTGCCACATGCAGGAGCTCTTCTGGCCTCCAGCGCCCTCCTCGTAGCTGAAGGCAGCAGGGCCTCCCTGGGTGGCCTGGCAAGGGGCCTCGAGAGACAAGAGCCCAGCCCAGCCACCTCCGGCCAAGCTGCCCGCCTCTGGAGGGGCCCGTTCTGTCCTCTCCCGAGAAGAGGCAGCTCTGTTTCTCGGAGACGGGCCTGCACTTCAGAAGGTCCCTTTAATAAGGGAGGGTGAGGAGAGAGAACGGGCACAAGTCATTCCTCCTCACCCACGAGCCACCCACTCGTGCAGCGGCTCAAAGTACAAGCTTCCATCACGGAGCCGCGACGCTCTGCCAGGGGCGCGTCCTCGGGGACCAAAACCTTTGCGCTCCTCCTCCCGGAACTACGTGCTCGGAGCCCCCAGCGGGCCGGGCGCCGCTCCGACGAAGCCAGCCCCAATCCCCGGCATCGGCAGGTCTGCAGGGGAAGCAGACTGATCACAAAATCACAAGTGCAAAGTAAATTCCGGAACTGAAAAGTGCCGAGAAGAAGCTAAAATAGGAAATTGGGGGGGGGGGGGGGGGGGGGGGCTACAGTGACAAGGGAACAGCTAAGGAGTGCGAAGGTCTTTCCAAGCCAAGCGAACACCAAGTCTGAGAGGAGGAAGCTCTGGCTAGCGGAGACACGGTGGAGGACACGCGGGAGGAAGGGGGGAGACGGGGCAGGGGACGAAAGGTAGCCAGACCTCACACACTTGGTGTCCGTCTCCTACAAAGAACAGTCCGCTCCGTGGCACTATCCTCTGGTTCAAGGTCAGAAGTAGCAACCGCAGGCTCCTGGGAGGGTGAGATTCCATGCCTTTCCCAGCTCCCGGAGGCTGTGCACGGACCCTGGCTCACCACCACTTCCCTATACCACTAGGACCTCTCCATCTTCCTCTCTCCTCCAGATTCCTGTCCTCCTGCCTTCCTTTTCCACACCCTTGTCTTTGTGCTGCACCCACCAGCTAATCTGGGACAATCTCCTGGATGAGAAATGAATTAGCAACAGCCAATAATTATTACTTCCTCAGAAAGGCCATGAGTACTTCGAGTTCTTTTTAATGGCATCTCTGGCATGTCCAAATGAAAAAATTAAAGTTATTTGTAATATTAAAAGCTTCTATTAGGAAAGAAAAAAGGTTTAAAATCAATGATCTAAGCTTCCATCTTTTTTTTTTTTAATTTTATTTATTTGACAGGATCACAAGCAGGGAGAGGCAGGCAGAGAGAGGAAGGGAAGCAGGCTCCCCGGCCGAGCAGAGAGCCCGATGCGGGGCTCGATCCCAGGACCCCGAGATCATGACCCGAGCCAAAGGCAGAGGCTTCAACCCACTGAGCCACCCAGGCGCCCCTAAGCTTCCATCTTAAGAATCTAGAAAATAAGGAATAAATTAATACCAAAGCAAACAGAGAAAAGAAAAAAATGAACCAATGAAACCAAAAGCCAGTTCTTTGAAAAGATCAAGAAAAGGAATAAATGTTTTACCAGAACTTAAGGAAAAGACACAAATTATCAGTATCAAAAATGGAAAATACCTCTAAAAAAAATCAGTCAATATTAAAAAGAGAAGGGAATATTATGAACTTTATGCCAGTAAATTTGAAAACTTAGATGAAGCAGATAATTTCCTTAAAAAACACAAATTACCCAAACTTAAGAATAGCCCTCTATCTACAGAAAAGACTAAATTCACAGTTAAAAATCTTCCCACTGGACCCAGATGGCTTTGTTGGTGAGTTTTCCCAAACACCCACAGAGGAAATAATGGCGAAAAAAACAGCAATTCTATACGACCTCTTCAGCAAAACAGAGAAACAAAACTGGAGCAGTCTCCGACCCATCTCGCGAGACCGGCCATGCCCTGACACCAAAACCAGACGCAGACGCTACAAGGAGACGACTACACCTACACCTGAACTGCCCTCATGAGCTCGGCTGCAAATTCCTCCACCGAATGTTGACACATCGGATCCAGCAACATGTAAAAAGAGTAACACATCACGACCAAGAAGGGTTCGTTATAGGAATACAAGGTTGTTTAACAGCTGAAAATCATTTGATAATTACCGTTTCTTTTTTAAAGATTCTATTTATTTATTTGACAGACAGAGATCACACAAGCAGGCAGAGAGGCAGGCAGAAAGGGGAGGGGAGAAGCAGGCTCCCTGCGGAGCAGAGAGCCCGATGCGGGACTCGATCCCAGGACGTTGGGATCATGACCCGAGCCGAAGGCAGCGGCCTAACCCACTGAGCCACCAGGCGTCCCGATAATTACCATTTTTAAGAGACTCAGGGAAAAAAGATATAATCATCTTAAGAAACACAAAAGAAAGAAATTCAACAAAATTCAACACCTACTCATGATTTTAAAAAGTCCCCAGCAACCTAGGAATAGAATTTTTTACAACCTAATAAAAACACATTTCTGAGAAAACCAGAGCGAACCGTACACTTATTGGTGAAAGACTGAATGCCTTCCCTCTTCAGCAGAGAGAAGGCTAGGACAGACGTTCTCATCAGCTTTGTTCAACGCTGTAGTGAAGATCCCAACTGATATAATAAGAAACAATAAAGGCCAACATGCTAAAAAGGAAGAAGTAAAACTGGGTACAGATGACTACCTACAAAGAAAAATCCCAAGAAATCTACAAAAAAAAAAAAAAAAGAAGAAGAAGAAGAAGATTCCCAGAACTAAAAAGTGAGTTTAATAAGGTTGTAAGATATACGGTCAATATATGAAAATCAATTGTATTTCCACATGCCAGCAATAGAAAATCAAAAGTCTAAATTAGAAAATGCCACTTAGATCAAAAGACCATGAAATACTTAGAAATAAGTTTAGGAATAAATTTAACTAAATATGTCCAAAATGTATACAGTAATTGAGACCGAACAGCAGGGACAGCCCAAGTATAACACACACACATATATTTTCTAGAAAGTCCTAAGATAATTCGATGGAGAAAAAGTTACTCTTTTCAATAAATGGAGTTAGAAAAATTGGAATATGCATATGCAAAATTTTTTTTAAAAAACCTGCGGTATAATACAAAATATATTTGGTCCTTTTCACAGGATACTGGCATAGGCCTTTCAAAATCCTTGAACTATCCTGAGTGATAGAAGTGTTTTTATTTTTATTCATAATGAACCCCTCTCGACCATCCTTAAGTTTATGCTAATGACATGACTGTTGGGGGGCCTCTGAGAAGCTTCAGAACAGAGGTTCCTCCCCAGGAAGACCGAGTCACGGACAACCTCTGGGGGCAGGATGGGGCCAGAGGCTGAGTTCAATCACCAAAGGCCCATGTTTTAATCAATCGTGGCTACGTAACAGAACCTCCATAAAAACCCATAAACAATGGGGTTCAGGGAAGCTTTCGGGTTGTTGAACACGTGTTCACCATCCACCCTACTCTTGCCCTATGCATTTTACCTTGTTCCTGTTTTCTATCCTTTATAATAAACTACTAATAGTAAGTAAAGCACTGTCCTGAGTCTGTGAGTCTAGCGAATCCTACTCCTGACACCAATCGGAGGCGGGGGCGGGGGGTAGTACACGCAAGGCTCCACACCAATTCTCCCCGCCAAAAGGGTGTCCAACAACTTAATTCAATCCTGATGCTAACTCCCAAAGTCAGCACAGACCCTACAGATTAAAGGCTCAGGCTCATGAGCCTGCTTTCATTTCAGATGCCAGTCATTGGTCCCAGAAGGCACCCAAACTTCTGACTGGCCAGCTATATATTCAAGGGTTTCCACACAGTCCTCATCAGGTTCAAGAATTCATTAGAATGACTCACAGAACTTAGGAAACACTTCACTTACATTTACCAGTTTATTAAAAGGATAAGACTCGGGCAAGAACTGCCACACTGAAGAGATACAGAGAGCAAGGTAAGAGGATGGGGGCACACAGAGCTTCCATGCCCTCTCTGGGAGCAGCACCTTCCCCAAACACCAATGTGTTCAAGAACCCAGAAACTCCCCCGTTTTCCGGTTTTGACAGAGCTTTCATTACACAGGCACCGAATCCTTCGGGGACTGAACTCAATCTCCAGCTTCTCTCCCCTCCTCAGAAACTGGGGGAGTGGGACTGAAAGTTCTAACCCTCCAGCCCCATGACTGATTCTTCTGGCAACCCGTCCCCACCCTAAAGCTATCGAGGTACCCCAGCCTTGACTCAACTCTTCAGTATAAAAAGGCACTCTTGGGACGCCTAGGTGGCTCAGTGGGTTAAGCCGCTGCCTTCGGCTCGGGTCATGATCCCAGGGTCCCGGGACCGAGTCCCGCATTGGGCTCTCTGCTCAGCAGGGAGCCTGCTTCTCCCCTCCCCTCTCTGCCTACTTGTGTGATCTCTGTCTGTCAAATAAATAAATTAAAAAAAAAAAAAGGGCACTCTTGCCACTCAGGGAATTCCCTGAGTTTTAGGTGTTCTGTGCCAGGAATCTGGGGCAAAGACCAAATATATATCTTATTATACTACAATACCTACATCTACATCCCACAATATATCAAAAATTAAGTCAGAACGCATCAAAGGTCTAAATGTAAAACATAACAACTAAAAAAGTCTAGAAGACAGCACAGCTTGACAAAGTCTGTGCTCTGGAATAAGACAAGAGCTCTTAATTCACAAAGTACAAACCCCACAAAAGAATATACAAATGGATAAATAAAACTTCAAATAAAAACTTTCATTCTTCAAAACAAACTGTTAATAAAAAGGCTAGTCATAGAATGGGAGAAAATACTTAGAAAACATTCCTCGGATGAAAGGCCTCGGACCAGGAATAAAGAAGTCTGTAACTCAGTAAGAAGACATCTGATAAAAACACGGGGAAAAGACTGAATAAACAGTTCACCACCAAAAACAAAAGGCCAAAAAGCACCAGAAAAGATGCTCAAAGCCACTAGGCATTAGACACAAGCCACTCAGCATGCAGAATGAACACTGAGCCACCAGCACTCCCGAACCGCGCGACCCGGCCAAGCTCAGAGCCCCGTGCTAACTGAAGGAAGCCGCCTGCAACAGACCACCAAAGCAGGGTCCATTGAACTTTCGTGATCTCCACACCCACCACACCCCACACGGGGCTCGAGGTCACCACCGCGAGCTCAAGAGTCACAAGCTCCTCTGACTGGGCCAGCCAGGCGTCTCACGAGACATTTTACAAGAGGAGAAACTGTAGTAAGAGCAAGGGCATGAGCTGTTTAAGAGGCCATAGTGGATGGGATGGGCTACAAACGAGCACAAGAAAGCTTTTCAAGAGATGAACACGCTCGAGAGATCACTACTGAGATCGTGATCAAAATCGCAACACTCAGCAATTACATACTTAGAATTGGTACATTTTTTTCAAGGTGTTATTTTACCAAGTAATCTCTACATCTACCATCAGGCTCAAATTCCCAACTCTGAGATCAAGAGTGGCAAGTTCCTCACTCTGAGCTAGTTGGGCGCCCCTAGAATGGGTGCATTTTACTGCAAGAAATTCATGCCTCAATAAAATAGACTGTTTTAACTCAAAAAAATGATATACAACAAAAGAACCCTATGCTAAACTATTACAAAGTTGTGGGTACCTGTCCCTTCCCTTTCTTATCAAACTCCATAAGGGACCAACATTTAAATACATTACTACAACTTAACCTGAGATTCTGAAATAGACTGAAGAGAGAACTTCACCAGTCTGTAGCCCCCATGTACCTCTGTCATGACATCTGTCGATCTGAACACTACACACAACATTCAACAAAGCATGTTGACAATTTTAGTGAGAAGTTTTCAGTGAAATCATAATTTACTAGAATTCAAAAGCAGAAGCAAAACTACATTTACTTAAAAAAAAAAAACCCACACTATTATGTATAATTCGGTGAAACACTCAATTTAGAGTTCTACGTACAAGAATCGATTACCAAGAATTGTTTATAATCTTTTAGTAATTTCAAAGGAAAAAAATCCTTATTCTCAGTAATTTCTCAAATCTTTCATTTCAAAAACCTGATGGTAAAAACAACACATATGCCCTTTGCTACTTAGTGTTGGAACACTAGAAGAACAAAAGTAAAAAAACTAGGGTTACACATTTACACTGACTTCAGTAACCAGCCAAAAGAACTTTTTCATAATTTCATTACAGGCAATATATCAAAATTGGGAAGTAGAATTATTTCAGCTTTCCTCTGTGTGTGGATGTGAGCGTGTCTTTATGTGTGTAAGAAACAAGATAAAAGTTTTAATTGAATAAATAACATCTAGACTATGCAGGGAAAACAAGCACACATTTTGACCAAGGCTTCACGATGAGCTTTGACTATGAAAACGACATGTCTTAGTAGTCCCACAGAAGTACAGGCAGGCCGTGAACCCAGAAGCAGTGTCTAACCTACAAGGAAGAGGGCACTTTAGTGACTCCCAACCTGGGGTCATGCCTGGGTATGGCATGGCATCTGAAAACATCCATGTCCACCCACGATAATTATGATTTCTTTTCTGTAGCCAGGTATCATTGTTAATTAACAGAAATAACAATACAATTAAATACAATGCTATACCCAGACTGGCATTTTGACATTACCTATCTTCTCAATTAACCAGGATATGTAAGTACATGAAATTTTCAGAATTTAAGAAGACCACCTCATACTCCAAAAGATTAGAAATCACGGTGCAGTTAAAAAGCGAAACAAAAGAACCCTGCTCTAGGAGTCAAGAGAAGTCGTTCCAGCTAAGTCATACCCTTTAACCAGGCCCTTAACTTCACAGGGATTCTGTAAAATGAGAGCATCTGAATGGTTCTATGAGATCTTTTTATTTTAAAGCTTTTCCTCTCACATGTTGTAACAATAATTCAGAAACTTGGTCAATGTAACAATTTTAGGTACCTGATGATTTTTTTCCCCAAAATTATTTACTTTGTGTATCACGGGTGACTATAATTTATCACCAGAAGATAATTATTTCACAGAAAGCGTAGAGACAGGGACAAGAGAGTAACACCTGGAATCCCAGGAGCACCCAGCCCTCGCCCAGAGGCCCAACACTGTACACACAGCCCTCTCTCAACAGCACCTGTCTACCGCCCCGGCCCCCAGCACACGCTGTCCTCTCCATCTTCTCGCTCCGGAGAGTCCCTAGCGTCTGACTGGGTGCCTCTGTGGGTCAGTGTGCGTGTCTGTGTGCACCTGTATAATGAAATACTGGAAGGATAAAAATAATCTAATAAAAATTTCAACTTTTATTAGGAAAAGAATGAGCAAAAGGGTAGAAGCGGGACTTCTCTATTTGTATACATTTTAGACATTTTGTGTACATTTTGATCACCAATTTTTTAAAAAATAAAATTTGATTTTAAAAATTTAAATGTAAGTGAGATACGTCTATCGATTTTAAATAGTACATTTAAAAGGTGAAGTAGGGGGTCACTCAGTCCAACCTTCAACACACTAGGATCACTTTAATAGTGCTCCTTCATCTGCTTTCTGGCGTATCAGAAAAAGGACGTAAGAACCTTGGGGCGCCTGGGTGGCTCCGTGGGTTAAGCCTCTGCCTTCGGCTCGGGTCATGATCTCAGGGTCCTGGGATCGAGCCCCACATCGGGCTCTCTGCTCAGTGGGGAGCCTGCTTCCTCTTCTCTCTGCCTGCCTCTCTGCCTACTTGTGATCTCTGTCTGTCAAATAAATAAATAAAATCTTAAACAAACAAAAAAAAATTAGAAGAATGAAACAAGGTCAGGAGCCAGAGCGGCTATCGGTGAGCAGGAAGGTCTGAGATCACTGAGCAACATCCCAACACTCCCTGAACCACAGCAGTTTAAAGCCTGATTAATTTCAGCAACCACACGCTGAGTCCCTATGTGGGCTGTGTTCCCAGGATACAAAAGATGACTTTTAAAGAAGAACAAAAAGAAGTTCCCGTCCTCAAGAAAACTGAGATGAGACCACTTTACAAGCTCTAAGTTTCAGGAAACAAACAAGGTGTCCCTGGAATACAGATGCATGGAGAAGAGGAACCTTAGGGGCAGAAAGGGAAGGGGGAAAAGGGGGAACGTGAGGGGTGGAGGAACTAAGAGAATAGCCAGTAAATGAGGACACTGGTTTTGAATATTACTACTTCAGAATAGAAATTAAAGCTCTAATTATGTAGCAGTCTGCATTCTTCAACAATAACACGCGAGGCCTGGCTAAATTCAGATTTCTATACTGGTGTAAACTATGAAAATTTTAAGTGTTCATTTTTAAGTCTGCAAAGGGATTTTATGAACTGGACTTACAGTTAATGTGTACATACTAATAATGACAGGCCTACCCAACTGCCTCTTTCAAATATATGTAAGAAAAAAAACCTGCCAGAGAAATTTGAAAGAATGATCCCATCATATACACTGAGTTGCTAACATAAATGACTTGCCCCAATTTACTGTAATTCAAACACTGATTTTTTTAACAAAATCCAGTAACAAATCTCCTGAGTTAAAGCATACAGCAAAAGATGACCCTGATCGTGCAGAAGTTACAAAGCAATACAACAAAGGAAATAAACCTGATGGAGCCTCGGAAAACAGTATCCGAGGCCAATGTGTTCATCTGGGAAAAGGCCATGTGGTATATTACTTAATATGTCCCCAAAAAGGCAACCTATAAAAAGGCATTGTAAACTGATCTAAAGCACCACAGGCTTTTTCAGGGTACCAATAAGGGGGAGAAGCAAAAACAACAGGCAGCAAAGAACTGGAAAATAAGAGCTCTCCCAGGAGTTGCCCTGTTCCCGTCAGCCAGCCTGGGACCCACGGGAGGCAGGAAGGCCGGTGGCCTCGGGAATGCTGAATTCTGAAACGCTGTTCTGCCTTCACCGTATCACTGTCACTCCTCAGAGATTCAGGTCCCTGGGATTTCCTTCAAGGCCCCACTGCTCTGTGTCCCTCTTCCCCACAAGCCCCTGAGCAGCCCTCCGAGGCCATCAGTCGTGGGCCGGACTCAGTCGCCTGGAGATGTAGTCTCCTGGCCCTACAGTCACAGATACAAGAATCCTAACTCTAACTCTCTCCACGTAAGTTCTCCATGCTGTTCAAGCACAATGGAAACGCGCAGAGAGCCCGTGTAAGAACTGCGAAGGGCCATCACTGAGTGCGTCATGCGCTGTACCCAACCGGCCCTAGGCCTCCGACAGCCCCGCCAGGCCACGCGGGCGGCCTTCTCTGCCTGCGAGGGGGCACAGCGGCTCTACCACAAAGGGCCTTCATCCCACAGCTGAGGAGGATAATCCCACTCTCTCTGATTACCCAACTGGAGTGAAAACTAGTCTTTTCAGGCATGCTACAGTACACTGAAAGCCAAAATATAACTCATTTACACTCAGTGTTTCTTAAATACCACAAAATTCTGCAGTATTTTAAGGGGGAAGCCACAGGGGCTGAACCCTGACTGACTGACGGCTCTTTTTGTTTGTTTGTTTAAAGATTATTTATTTATTTATTTGTCAGAGCGAGCGAGCACAGGCAGACAGAGTGGCAGGCAGAGGCAGAGGGAGAAGCAGGCTCCCTGCTGAGCAAGGAGCCCGATGTGGGACTCGATCCCAGGACGCCGGGTTCATGACCCGAGCCAAAGGCAGCCGCTTAACCAACTGAGCCACCCAGGCGTCCCTGACGGCTCTTGAGAGAGACGCTGCAGCCTGTGGCCCACAACAAAGACTCTGGCCCACTTCCCGTCACTCTCGGCCTTATGCTGGTTTTACTCTAAAGGTTTAATAGATACTTGTTTAATGAATAAAATACTATGTGTCCTTCCCTCCAATGTCTGATCGCCTGAAGGGGATTATCTCATTTATATTTTCACTGAAAAAAAAGACTTTACGCTTCAGCCAACTTCTACTTCGATGTGTAAACAACAAGGATACTGCGGGTTATCAGCGTCTACCTTCCTCATCTACATTTTTTACTTGTTTTACTATTTTACTAGTTGAAATAGATTCATTCAATCTCATGGCATCGAAACAATTATAACGGAAAAGGCAAGACAACTCATCTTTAGCTTTTGGTAATACAGCACCATCAGGGGGAAATCCTAATTCTCGCTGCTGTAGATGCCAACTTAAAGATACAGCCTGGAGACGCATCACATCCTTGCGCAGAAGCTACTACAGTGTCCGAAGCAAAAGTCTACAACAACTTCTCCCTGGGGAGCCGCTGCGAGGCAATCAAGGGCTTTTGTGAGCAAATACAGAGCACACTGTTCTAGGTAGAAGACACAACTCTTCCCTCCCAGGTCATCTTTCGTAAATATTTTACATGCACCACAAATATTTTAGTGGCTCAAATTATTTTTTCAACTTACAAAACAATCAACAGAAAGTTCCTTAACTAATAAAGAGCATTTTTTTCTCTTGTAAAACAGACAAAGTAAAAAAAACAGACAAGGAAAATGCTGGTAATGGAATTCAAGTCACAGAACACTTTATAATGGAAAATAGGCTATCAGGGAGGAAAACTTAAACTACAGTTCAACATCATAATAAAATTTATTTACATACCAGCACAGAATATCCCTGGGACTTCACTCCTGACTATTATGGTCCGCACTTTCTTATCAGATTTTAAAGCATCCACAGCTTTTGAGAGCTAAAAAGATAAAGGGAGGGTAAGGAGGAAAAAAAAAAAGAAACGAGGAAAAAATCACTTTTCAGATTGATGTCAGCACTGTATCTTAGTATTAGAAACAAACAACTTAATCTTTATACTCACCATTTTTACCAGACTTTTACTGAATGAATTTTTGGCATAAGCTCTGTTGATTCCCAGCACCACAATTCCTAGTGAAAAAGAAAACAGAACGGCACAAGCATCTGGGTTAGCGAGTACTCAGGGTGTAACTCCCACACACACAGCCGGTAACTTGGGACTTGGGAAATCTGCCCCTTTCTTGAGGTTCATGCCAAGAGCTTTGTCCTTGTTCTCATGTTTACCCTCCTTTCCAAGATAAGCATATTTCAAACAAGGTGGTATATGGAACAGTTGTGTAAGAGCAATGCAGTGCTTCACAGGCACCTCCTTCTTCTTTCAGAAAACACCTTGATTAACATCCTGCCACCTGCACTTCGTCTCTCCTGAAGCACCACCAAGGTAATCTGGCCCATTTCACTAGATGTACTTATTAGTGAAAAGTCCCCATTACAGAATACTATTTAAAATGTGGCTCCACCATCTCCAAGCACATACAGAAGTAACAGCTAGCAAAGCCTTGTCCCAGGTGACCCTCGTGGGACCAGCCTTTCCGCACCCGTCAGGAGTTAGCATCCCATTCCCTCTTTCCGTCATACTACGGAACCCTCAACGCTCCCATCCCAACTTTCTCTGCTGACTCCGTTCGACATACTTAACCTGAAGGCACTTAATTTAGACTGAGTCCAACAAGTAATTCAACCTCAATCTCTAAAAGCAAAGTTCATTCTCTCTCCCATGAAGCCCAGCTCTCCCTCCTCACTCCCCTAATTCTATAAGGAACCCACCATCCCATTCCAAGTGCTTCAGTCCAATGATCAATTTTCCAAAAACAATTATGCACAGAATCCACCCCTCCTTAAATTCCTTGACTTGTCTCCAAAACATCCGCATACAAAGACCTTGGCATGATATTCAAAGCCCTATATGACCTATACGTCCTTGACCTTGCTTGCCCCCTGAGTAAGCACAACTTTTCCCACTGTAGGGAAATGCCTTCCACCTCCTTGGGGCTAGGAGTGGGTGCGATCCTTATTCAAACTGAGTTAAACTGAAGACAACAAAATGTATGCATGCATGCCTTCTCTGTGCAAGAAACTGCAAACCTATTTTCAGAGTACAGAGATAAACTTCAGCTCACAGAATAAATTTTCAAGAATTCCAAATGATCTCAGCATGGAGAAAATCATGAAGAACTCGTATCTGGGGCGCCTGGGTGGCTCAGTTGGTTAAATGTCTGCCTTTGGCTCAGGTCATGATCCCAGGTCCCTGGATGGAGCCCCACACCTGGCTCCCTGCTCAGCGGAGAGCCTGCTTCTCCCTCTCCGTCTGCTGCTCCCCCTGCTTATGCACTCTTGCTCTCTTGCTCGCTCTCACTCTATCTCGAATAAAATCTTTTTAAAAATAAGTTAAGTGGGAATTTAAAAAAGATAAAGAAGAACCACCACCACCACCACCACCAGCTGTATCTAGAGCAGGCTCTGCATTAAAGCCCGGTAAGGACAGCGCGGTCACCAGCAGAGCGCTGGAGGATATGCCAGACAGGCTCCCGGGGCTTCATGAAGCCGCGAGACCCTCCAACCCAAGAGGAAGGCACTATTTTTACCCTATTGAACAGGCACCCCCAGAGTATGCATTCTTAATTTTAAAGATACTCCTGAAAATACTGTCTCTATTAACCACCCAGCCAAAACACTAATACCTATTCGTTCACAATGGCAGACGTCAATGGTATGGAAAACATCTCGGAGGACATTTGGAAAACGTAAAGAAACATCCCGTGACCGTCACCAGGTGGAATCCAGGGCTTGCAGGCCTGAAGCTTATAAAATGTGGGGAGCCCTTGTCAGTAAAAGAATACAAAATTACGCACAGAGAACCAGGGACAGCTGTAAATATTAAAACCTTTAGAATTTAAAAACTTGAGAACTACTCCATTTTCTTCCCAATTATGCATATGACCTGCACACTTCCTTCCCTACATCCTTCAGTTTTGATATTTATCAATAGTTCTGAAAAAATAAACAGAACCAGCCCAATGGAACCGTAAGGAACCCCAAGCGGTCAAAATACTGAAAAGGAAAGACGGAGTCTCACCTGGGGGACTCAAGACACTTTCCGATTTCAAAGCCTCCTGGAAGCGCCGGTAGGAACGGTGCGGCACAAAGACCGACACCCACGCAAGCGCCTCCTCTACGGCTGGTCTTCAGGGAAGACAGGGAGACCCCTCGGCGCTAAGGGAGCGGTCTCCTCAGCGAGCGGCGGGGCAGGAAGGGGCCGACGGAGCGAGGCCGGACGGGCCGCGCACCGCTATGAAGGCGCTCCCCAAACGCGGCTCAGCCACGCTGAGACCCAAAGCCGTAGCTTTCTCGGGAGGCAACGGGCACAAACCTTCACGGCCCTGGATCGGGCAGGAGTCCGAAGTGGGGTGACGAAAGCACAGCAACAAGAAAAGCACACACTGCACTAACCCTGCCCGGTTAAGGAAAACTCACACAACACAGTACCTGCAAATCACGCACCGGACACAGGGTCAATATCCAGATCCCAAACGCGTTCTTACTCCCCACGACAGAGCCGTAAACGACCGGAACGAAAAACGGCCTCTTCTGCGGAGGAGCCAGACGAGGGGCCAACCAGCCCCTGGAGTCGCGGCCACCCTGTGGGCAGCGCGGCCCGCCAGTCCTGAAAACCGCGCAGCCGGCCGCGGACGTCAGCACGTGGCCGCGGACGTCAGCACGTGGCCGCG